>JAULBZ010003045.1:4339-17329 GCA_032360805.1 Neoturris breviconis
CGTGCCTTACGTGCCTTACGTGCCTTACGTGCCTTACGTGCCTTACGTGCCTTACGTGCCTTACGTGCCTTACGTGCCTTACGTGCGTGAAAACATAAATGTATTATTTCGTTTGTCTAGTCTCAATTCTCAATTTTATGTCGGTTCTTATAGAGAAGTTATGCGTATTCTGTATTAGCATATGAGAGAAAGAAAGCACAAGAATCTATTAGAGACTGTAGTCGTAATTTTATCAGAATCGGTACTAAATCGGGGAATCGGAACTGTGTAAAAGCCGTACGAGAAAAAATCCGATCTTTATATTTTAATTTTAAATTATTGTTTTAGCCATCCGCCAAAGTTAGATAAATTTCCACACAAGCGAGTACTTTGTCTTTATTCCTACCATCAACGAGTTGTAGTTTAACCCAGTAGTCACCCTGAAAGAAAAATATCAAAAGTAGATATTGACACAGAAGCCGATGTAAATAGGTAAATTTATCACAGATGTAAATATCACCCACAGGTAAATAAACACAGATGTAAATATTGCCACGGATAGATTATCACAAACGAATAGGTAAATGTTGAACATCAACCTCGTTCCCAGGGCTTCTTGCCTTTTCGAAAACGGAAGAGTGGCTCTTCCGTGTTCAAAAAGACAAGAAGCCCTGGGAACGAGGTTGGTTGAACATAATTATGCCACGGAAGTTGTAAAGACACGTTCAGAAAAAGAAGTGATAAGAATATTCTCGACTTTCTATCATATAAAATTATACCTCTTAAATGCAAATCAATGTAATAATAATGATAAAAAATTGATGTCATCTTACGTCAACAACAAATCCAGGAAGAAATCCTGGAACTTTCTCTTCAATATCTCCTGGTAGTTTAATTTTAATGTTCGTGGCACTCAATGAACAGTTTTCACATAAACTACGAAATATACATAGTTCGGGTGCTTTCTTACAATCCAAGCCAAAATCACTAAAATTAAACAACAACAAAAAATCATGTTATATTACCTTTAGGGTTAAGGGGGTTATTTTACCTGGGGGTGTTGGGTAAATTTACCCTCCGCCTCACCTGCCTAACTTTTGAAGAAAGCATGATGTGTACATAACATGTCTAATATTAGAATAATTTAAATAAGTGAAATGTAATAAATAATTTTGCAGATTCCATCATTTTTTCAAGACATTTTTTCAATATCTTCTGGTAATTTAATTTTTATGTTTGTGGCGCTCAATGAACAGTTTTCACATAAATTACGAAATATGCATAGTTCTGGCACTTTATTATAATCCAACTCAAAATCACTAAAATTAAACAAGAAAAAATATCATTTTTATAGAATAGATAATTCAGTGACCTGCAATCTTTCAAAACCAAAAATTGCCAATCTACTGTAAGGTTGTTGACTTAGCACTCTCGTTCTTGTGCAGGCTCAAAATATGACTCCTGTATATTGGCCATTTGTTCTTAATACAAAATACGACTCCTGTACAGTGACCATTTGTTATTAACCAAAATATGACTCCTGTACAGTGACCATTTGTTACTATTTCCAGTTCGTTGACCTTATTTACTATACACTATAAATCATCTTTAAAGCATTGCAAGCTCACCTAAGCATCACCACAGTCTAAAGAATCTTTTTAAAATGAGTAAAGTAAGGCTAAAATATTCTCGTTTATTAGTCATAAACAAAAGAATAAGGAAAATTATCTACATATTCCATCATAACTCACAAGTATGTATTGATATCTTTTCTAAAAAAGACTTTTGGAAATACGGAACTATTTTGTGTAGTCATTCAATCGATTCAAGACCTAAGCATCACTTGAGGCCCAAGTCGTTGAAAAGTTAAGCATCACTGAGCCACAACTCAAATAGTTTTAAAAAAACGTGTATTTGTATATCCGCCAGTATTTGTTCTTTTTCATAATTTTTAAGGCGGATCCCCACAAAGCCAACTCGTTCGCACGAATTCCAAATGAAGCCAATACATTGGTTGAAGTTTGAAATTGTTTCAACCAATGTAAGAGCTCAAAAATCAAGTCACCATGGATACGTACCATCCGAGACAGGGTACACGAACCCAAAGTCCCATACTCTTTGCTAAGCTAATTTTCACATAAATATCTTTAGGTAGCGCTTTCTTTAATGCCATGTTAGCAGATAAGTGGAATGTTCCATTATTCTTTATATGAAATGGTGTCGGAAACTGTGGAATAGAAATTTGTAGCGGTGCATTTTTGTCTACAAATAAAGAAATTGAATTTACCCAGTGGGCATACGACGTCGGAACAACGTCTGCACGTCGTTACGACGTCGTTTTGACGTTATTCTGACTTCGTGTGCCGGAAAAGTACTTTCTTATTTCTAAAATGAAGGAAGAAACAGAATTATGAAATATAAGAGGTCAATGCACTGAAGAAGAGCTTGATCTTGTTGTCAACTCACAAATGATCAGGATGATGCGATTTCTTTACATTTAAATTGATTTACGCAAATAATTTCTACCTTATACATATCGGATACGGTCCCTGTATATAAACTATATATTGACAAATATAGTAATACACAGTCTATATAAGGGGATGTATGTTCGTATTCAGTAGACTTTCATACGGTGCATTTTATTAAATATATTAATTATTTCGATTTGTTGTTATTAAAACGTTTTTTTTTGTATTTAACAAAAGCATGCAAAATGCCAGATCAAGCTTACCTCGATTGCCTAGAGAACAGTATAGAAGAAAATTAGTTGAAGACCATAATCAAACTTACGTGCACTCTTTGCATAACTAAATCTTACACGAAACTGATGAATGGTTTACTTACCACAATTTATCAACTTAAACGGATGTGCTTGAATAACAACTGCACCGAGTAAAAATATAGAGAAAGCTATGTATAACTTCATCTCGGTATCATTTAAGCTTGTGTTTCGTCTCTGCTTGATTTCTTGTTTTTATATGTACAAGCAACTTTTTATCCAGGACTTTTCATACTAACTATTGGTCTGATACGATCAGTATATTGAAAACTAGGTTGTTTGTTGTTAGATAGAGCTAGGAGGATGGAATAATAGGATAGAGATAATATTTTTACAGGTGTGTTTAACTATTTCCTATACATGAAAAAAATCTTGTTGACTTAGATCACGTTTATACAGACAAATACAGCGATCAGCTTACGTCAATTCTACGTCATCGGATCTGAGTGAGAGGTCGGAAATTCGGATTAGCAAAATCGGTAAGTCTGATATTGACCATTTGATGGACTTGAAAGAATGATTTTTCTTTATACTACTTTACTTGAAGGTCCAAATGTCAAATCTGCCTGTCACGTACGTATCATTTTAACATGGAAAAGACTTCGTTTTGATAGTGGAGAAAATTGTTAGAATTACCCCTGGCTGTTTAACCCTAACTTTGAAGACTTAAAAGGCGAGAAGTCCAAACGATGCTGTTTTTTACCAGTGATGTAAATTCGCATACAATTTAAATTATCGGCTATTTTTCTAACATTTCTAAGCTGAAACCTTATTGGCGACAAATAAAGCGGAGGAAAATTAACAAATTGCTCAGTGACTAATAGAATTATTTATTTATCCCCGACAATTTTCCTCGACTTTTTTACTCTGAACTATTATTCTACCTAACATCTTTTTTTTATCCGACCCCGAGTTGAAATTTTATCAAGTATTAGAATCATTTGTCGCCAGATTTTATGGATACACCTTTTCGTTAACTGCTTGGAGGAGGATGATCAGCAAAAAGAGACTTGATTTGATTGCATAAACACGGACGCCAACGATAATAACAGAAACGAACACAAGAACTATACGAAAATAAATCCACTGGGAAAAGGCTTGTTCAAAGTCCACAGTAAAGACTGGGAAAAGGCTTGTTCAAAGTTCATGTTAAATTTTTCCCGTACTTTTTTATCCTATTTTTTCTCCAGATACGATATATCTATATAATTTTTTCCCCAAATTCAACTTTTTTGTTAGGGTTAAATAAACCATAATTGACACAATTTAACATAAATAAATTTGTACAGAACTTTGTTAGGTCAATGATCTTGCAATGGATTGGTTTCTGCGGTACGACGAAACCAATCCATTGCAAGATCATTGACTCGGTATTCTCCTCGGTAGATTTATTTTCGAAACGGTCTCTAATGGATGTAATACAAAAAATAAAATCTTTATATTTTGTTGTTATGTTTCTAAATTTAGATAAATTTCCAAACAAGCGAGTACTTTGTCTTTATTCCTACCATCAACGAGTCGTAGTCTAACCCAGTAGTCACCCTGAAAGAAAAATATCAAAAGTAGATATTGACACGGAAACAGATGTTCCATTATGGGAAAAATTCAGTGTGTGATGCCAATTTCCAATAATGGAATGTCTTCTTTTGGCTTTCGAATATAATTTTCTGCCTTATGGAAATCAATATTAAAGGCTGCATCCACACTAAAACGATGTTGCCGCATTTTCTTTAAAAACGACTAAAAATATCCTCTTTCGACAAAGATTAGCTAGATAACCAGAATTTCCCCTCATGAAACGGTTTCAAAATATGTAGTTACGAAATCGGTTTGATTTTGTTTCGTGGGGATAGACCATAGAAACCGCCGAAACAAAAAGGAAAACGAAATAAAATCGTTTTAGTGTGGATGCAGCCTAAATATTATCTTGAGATGTGTAAATTATCACACTTGTATATACCGCCACGGATAGATTATTGCAAACATTTGCCACGGATAGGTAAAATTTGAATATAATTTTGCCACGAGAGTTGTAAAGACACTTTCAGAAACAGCGATATAATAGCAGCGATATGAATTTTCTCGACTTTTTATTAGAACTCATAAAACGGGAAACTCCACTCAATTTTTGAAAATCAAGATTAATAGCTTACCTGAAAGAACTTGAAAATTATTTTCAAACACCTTTTAAATTTTTGAAAAAGATCTTTCCGTTCTTAAGATATTTACATTTAAGGTTTTTCAACTTGTATAGTTGCTTGTTAGTTTGAATTTTATGACGTCACAATGTTCAAAAGAAAAGTGAATACAATTAAATATAATTTTTTTAAAAACGAAATTTACAGTTTCTCACTAGACCTTTTTGCTGGCAGGTTTAGAAAGGCACTTCTATATTTATATGCTGTTGGTAATCGCTGTCACTAGCTTGTATAAAAAAATTGAACTTATCACATTTCCTAGAAGTGTCATTTTTCTACTGTCAGCAAGAATTAGTATAGCAATGTCAATTTGGAACTTGTTTTTGGTCTAAATAATGTAGTTAAATACAAACAAACTGACCAAATATGAGAGTATATCCATAGCATTTTTCTTTTGAACATTGTGACATCATTACTCAGCAACCTTGTCCCCAATCTCTTAAAAAATTTAAACTTAAATATTTGCTGAACGAAAAGATTTAAAAACCTTTCGAAAGCATGTTTGAAGCTCTTTAAGATGAACTATTAATCTCAATTTTTAAATATATCCGGAGTTTCCCTATGCCATCTTAAATGCAAAATGTGACAACAATAATAAAAATTATAACGTCATCTTACATCAACAATAAATCCAGGACTATCCAGTGATAAGAATATTCTCGACTTTCTATCATATAAAATTAGACCTCTTAAATGCAAATCAATGTAATAATAATAATAATAAAATATTATGATGTCATCTTACGTCAACAACAAATCCAGGAAGATATCCTGGAACTTTCTCTTCAATATCTCCTGGTAGTTTAATTTTAATGTTCGTGGCACTCAATGAGCAATTTTCACATAAATTACGAAATATACATAGTTCGGGTGCTTTCTCACAATCCAAGCCAAAATCACTAAAATTAAACAAAAAATCATGTTATATTACCTTTAGGGTTAAGGGGGTTATTTTACCTAAGGGTGTTGGGTAAATTCACAACACAACAAATGATGACTGTTATGTAGGACGACATGTAGTAGAGAAGCATTCAGTGCGTTCACACTTTCAAAAAACAAGTTATCATGGATACACACCATCCGAGACAAGGTACACGAATCCAAAATCCCATCTTCTTTGCTAAGCTAATTTTCACATAAAGATCTTCTGGTAGCGCTTTCTTTAATGTCATGTTTGCAGATAAGTGGAACGTTCCATTATTTTTCAAACGAAATGGTGTAGGGAATTGTGGAATAGAAATTTGCAGTGGTGCATTTTTGTCTAAAAATAAAGGAATTGAATTTACCAAGTGGGTTCACGACGCGACGCCGTGTCCCGACAGGGGGTTCACGACGCGACGTCGTGTACCGACCGGGTACTCTTCTCTCTACTGTTTCAAACTATCTAAAATAAAAGAAGGAACATATTATAAATCTCGCGAGAAAAATAACAAAAGTTAAAGTGAACGACAGTTTCTTTTCCATTCTGTTTCGAAGTGTCCGGTTGGAGGACCGAGGGTATATAAGGAAATGACACGTCACATGCATTATGGGTTTACAGTAGTAGAGTACAGGTACGGTAAACTTAACCATTCCTTTAGAAATAACAACACGAATAATAATTTATTTCATATAAAAACGAATTACGGCAACGAAACAATCAATTGAACGACAATGACGAGACAAGCAAATGAACATAAAATTTTATAAATAGTTATACAGTACTAACTACTTAATTCAGTTAACCTCGGAAAATAAGTCAACTTCAGAAAAATCTTCATCATTTTTGAAGTGTTTATAATTAAACATCACCTAAGCATTTTTGAGGCTTTAAAACAGTTATTTAAAACAATTTTTAAGCATCATGAGGCTCAGTTCAAACTTTCTGGTGCTTACAAAAAAGTGGGTGTTTGGAAAAATTCAAACATTTTCAAAAAACCTTAAAGAATTAGGGGCCGGTCATTAAATAAGGGAGGTAGGTGGAAATCAAGTTTTTTAAAATAAATTATCGGTAAATTTCCGTGCCTCACCCAAATATTTTTCTAACATTTCATACCCCAACAAAGGCACTTGATTTCATATTCACAAAAAGTTTTCAGACATTGACATTGCATGGAAAACAATCTAAGAGAGTTAGTTGAGTGACATAGATATTTCTATGTTTATTTAAATTGCCCAGCCGCCAAAACTTGTTCAAAGTCCGCAGTAAAAACGCTAGAACATCGTTTTTATAGCCTGTTTCGCAGACCCGCCCCCGCGGTAAAAAAGTGCCGTCTCGTTTTCTCGCCAGACGTCGAGTTTGTAGTACAGGCTACGTCTTTACTGCGGAATTTGAACAAGATTTTGCTTAAGTAAAAAGCCTTAAATTTTAGTTAGCAAGACAAAAGACACACAAAATCGAATATGTTCCAAAAGCCTGGATACCAGGCTGCTAGGGACAGCAGAAATTTGTCGAGTATGCAAAAAGCCCTCTGATCTTAAGCCCTAAGTCTAATCTCTCGAGACTTAGCCTGGTCGCTTTCCGCATTTGAAATCTATTTGTGGTGTGTATACTCACCAGAATTCATGAATCGTCTCATTATTTAGGCGTTTGCTTGTAGATAAACTTTTCTTATATTTTATGAACTATAGGGACTTGCAACACCTATATTTTTATTGTGTGGTTTTATTGATGAAACGGAAATTTGATATCCAAACATTATTATGTGATACTGTACTTAATGACCGGTCCCAAAATTGATGGTATAAGTATCTTTACTGTTTTATTACATCAAGAGAGAAGGTTAGGTAGTACTTATGACTATATTTATTGTTTTATTACGTCTAGAGAGAAGGTTAGGTAGTACTTATGACTATATTTATTGTTTTATTACGTCTAGAGAGAAGGTTAGGTAGTAACTTATGAGTATATCTAAATAGAATTATTCAGAGAATTTTAACTCGTGTATACACAAGTACCAGTGGAATTATTTGGAATCTTCATACAAGAATAATAAGCGACAATAGACCTATTCACAAATACATGAAAATGAGGCGTTGGCTGCTCAAAATAGTATTTGATGCAACTTCCAAAGTCTGTTTTCAACGTTATTCTAGCGTCTTTACTGCAGACTTTGGGACACAAAAAGAAAGTTATTGGTTTGCATCAAATTCTAATTTGAGTAGCTAACGCCTCGTTTTCATGTATTTGTGCACAGGTCAATATACGGATATACGGTCCTCGGAAAAGACCTTTTCATAAAACTTCCAGTCACTGCAATGAAGTTGATGCATTGCAACAAGTTCTACTTTGAGCAACCAACGCCTCGTTTTCATCATTTTGTGAAAAGTCTATTAAACATATTAATTGCTCTGAAGTAAAATGATTACCAGGATGAGTATATATAAGGCTATCGGTGAGACGGATCGCGCCTCTCAGCTAGACATAGCATGTTTTTGTTATTTATTTTGTTTTCGTTATTTTTTTATTTTAATAAAAGCATGCAAAATCCAGATCAAGATTACCTCCATTCTTCAGAGAACAGTAGAAACGAAAATCAGTTGTACTAATTGATCATGATTAAAGTTACGTAGGAATAAATGATCTTACTTACCACAATTCTTAACCTTGAACGGGTGTGCTTGAACCACAATTACACCGATTAAAAATAAAGCTGTTGATGACATCATCTCTGTATCATTTAAAATATTGAAAAAGAAGTTAACTTGTGTTTCGTCTCTGTTTGATTTCATGTTTTTATATGTAAAAACGACTGTTTACCCAGACCTTTTCCTACTAACAATAAGTCTGAGTATGTAAAGCAACTTTTTATCCAGGACTTTTCTTACTAACTATAGGTCTGAGTAAAGGAGGATCTCCACTTGGTAAGTTCTAAATGAAGTCATTATATTTGTTAAAATCGACGTCACCTTTAACCAATGTAATGGCTTCATTTAGAATTCGTGCGAACGAATTCACTTAGTGGAGATCCGATTCAAGTAAGTAGATTGGGAATTAAGTTGTTTGTTTGATAATATTTTTACAGGTGTATTTAACATACATACATGAAGAAATCTTGTTGATTTAGATCATATTACAGTTTAACCGTGACCAGTTAACGTTAATTAAATAGAAACTGATTGGGTGAGAGATTAGAAAAATTAGAAGCAGAATTAGAAAATCGGATTAGCAGAATTAGAAAATCGGAAGATCGGATTGGCCGTTTGATGAACTTGGCAGGATGATTTAGTATGGTCCGAATGTCAAGTCTACCGGCCCGTGACGTCACAACAACGTCGGTTTGATTTCACAATCAGCGTCGCCGAAATGTCCCCCATTGCTATCCATGAGACAAGTAAATATAGACTATAGCTACTTTCACCCTATTACCTTTATAGAAGCTATTCTCTATTCTCATTGTTTCCATCTATAATAGGTGGATTTCCACTAGCCGAAAATTTTGCGAAAGCAAGAAGAGGACGTTCCATTAGTACAGATTAGTAGAAATAACTGGAATGCCTTTTTTTGCAATTTTTTTGCCTAGGGGAAAAGTTCATACCCTACCGGCACGCGACGTCTTAACAACGTCAAAAAGACGATGTACTGGCGTCGTGACGTTGAAACGATGCCTTTCCAACGTTAATAAGACGTGCCCATCGGGTAGACTATTTTTCGTTATTTTGTAACTAGATTTATCGTAGTTATAATTTGTGTTATGTTAAGGAACTGACAATTGATTGATTACTTCAGTACGAAGAAACCAATCAAATGCAAGATCGTTTAAATCGAAACATCTTCAAGAGTACATGTATAGAGGTTCGGAAATCTTGAGTTATGGTGCCCGAGTTACGAATATGACGTCATAACTCGGTAATTTAAACATTGAGTTATCTTCTTAAAAACTTATTTTATAAGTATTTATTTTGAATATTTGATTTTATGAAGTAAATGAGACGATCAAATTATCAAAATTATTAAAAACGATCTGGGGAAAGATTAAGAGGGAAAACCCCTCTAAAAGTTCCAAAATATCGATTTTTCAGCATAACAATTTTAATTTCGGTGCAGATATCGACAGTTAATCGTGGTTTATTACGAAACCTTGAGTTAGGAGTTTACGATGTTATTGCTACTTTTAATATTGACACGAAAGCTTCAGTATGGCTATACTAATTTGCCAAAATATGGATATTATATCAAAAGTGTTCGCATCGAGGATTAACAGTATAAGCTGACTACGGTTTGCAGAATACAAAATAAACAAAAATAATGAACTAGCAGATTATACGGACAAAACATGTGAAAAAAGTGTTAAAATAGCTGAAATAGAAGGAAATACTTATAAAGCTAATAAAGGATTTTGATAATTGTGTTTACTTTGATGTGTTTTACTAATATTTTATGACATTGACTAATATTTGCTTGGAATTTAGATTATTTGTTTTTTGTTTTTTGCCTTTTTGATTTACTTATATGGTTGCAAAGATCTGTCTCACTTAAAACACAGTGTTACCTTATGTTAAACACTCCTGAAATAACCAGCCTGTAATATTTATTGTGTCTTGAGATGTCTTGGCCGGTGTAAACTTAGTTTTCGCCCTTTTTGAGTCTTTTTCTCGGTAACCAGCTATTATTTTGAATTATTTTTCCCATTTTTAATCTGAACTTTTTATGTGCTATTACCCTAAAAACATTTTTTAGGTTGATATTAAACATAATAATTAGAGGGGATTTACCTCTTAATTTTAAAATCCAATTCCAAAAAATTGGTCTCAAAACTTAGCACTTTTTGTTTTCTCTGACACTTTGCTTTTAACATGGCCTTAGGATGCTGATTTATAATCCGGGAGTTATTTTTTAAAATCCAGTCCCAATTTTGGACCCAAAACTTAACTTCTTTTTTTTTGCTGAACATTTGCATCGGAGTAACTTGAGTGTCTCACTACATTCTAAAAAATGATTTTAGTCCAAATTTAGATCTGAGTGTTTACTTCCCATCCTAAAAAGCTTAACAAACAACTCTCCTCTCCATGTACGAAATAAGGTCCCAAGGTATGTTATTTACATTGCTGCAATAGGGTTTATTTTGAAAATATCACGCGTCGAAGAAGTTAACGAGGAAAGAACACCGTCGATCCACCTATGTTCAGTTTATAGAGTTACTTTTGCAATAGATCTACTTGATCAGGGAAAAGAGTGGTTCTCTCCACTGCCTTAGTGGTAACTAACGATAGAGCGTAGAACTTTCGAGTTGCCTTACTTAATTCTACCCAAACTCGATCCTCGGGCGTCTTTTTACTTGACGTCTAAATCGTTGAGAATGGTAGCTCTGGGATGGAGGTTGACTTTTACCATATTTGTGAAATAATCCCGGTATCAAGATGCTAAGTCAGATTCATCTTCAGCCAAAACAACAAAATAAGTTAAGTTTCAGGATCAAAACTGAATTTTAAAAAATCGTCCCCGGATTCAAAATCATTCTTAGGATAAGTATGCAAGATAAAAGTTTTTGGGTCTAATTGATCCAAAAAACAATTTTTGAAGCTGGATTTAAAAAAATCACCCTCGGATTTAAAATCAACACCCTGAGGCTAGGTTAGGTGCAAAGTTTCAGCCAAAACAAGCAAAGTTAAGTTTTAGATCCAGAATTAGCCCTACAATTTTTAAAAATCTGTTCCAGATTTTAATAATTTTGATCACAAACCTCATTTTTTTCATAATTGTCAAATATTCGAGAAAAGAAACTTCTAAAAGAAGTTTTGAGATAACTCGGAATTTTAAATAAATTAAAATTAAATTTTATTTGTGTCAAAAATTACGAAAAGTTAGTTAACTCGGGGTATGACGTCATATACGTAACTCGGGCTCCGTAACACGGGTTTCTTAACTAGAGATTTCCGAACCTCCCATGTAAAGGTTGCATTACTCTTCAAGCTCACAGGACAATGTAAGTTTTTTTCTGGAATAAATGTATTTATAATATTGATATATAAGTTATTCTATAAAATTAATTTAAAAAAATAATAAAAATAATAAAAAACTATTGACCCTACTAGGCCTAGAATCTTTAGGGCTTCCAGAGGCTAGGAGAGAATACATTGTGCCCCCTCCCCCTTCCCCTTCATAACTTTGATAGAATCATGCCGTAATGTTGAAACTTCTTAAAAAGTTCGATCATCACATAATTAACATTTTAGCATAATTATTCTTTGTCGATGTCATTATTTATGATGACATCATTAAGACAAAAACAGTGGTGTAGAAGATGTTTTCTGTCAAAAAAATACAAAAAAAAAAAAATACAAAACGTTTTTTAAGGGAAAATGATAGGACAAAAATTAACAAAATTGCCAAAAAAACTTTTCTCTACACTATAGAAGATAAATTATATAAAACCCTAAAAATTTCTAGAAGTCATTATTTGGAAGTTATAAGACAAAGCCCATTCCACCCTAAGCCTAATACGTTTAAAGTATATATAAAATATAAAGTTTATTTGAAAAATACAAAACTATTAAAGCATGATGTATATATTATATATAATTCTGATATAAAACTGTGGAAAATATTAAGCAGTATAAAACTTTTATACGATCTATATATATTAAGGTTTAACATTCGAATATTTCAAATAAATTTCCACTAGGCCAATTCTAAATGATACCATTACATTGGTTGAAAGTGACGTAACCTTAACGATTCAATTTGAAATAAACGAATGTTTGAAACTGATATTGAAACTGATATAACTCTGGTATCAGGCCAAAAAGGGTACCAAAAAAAGAGTACATTTGATTCTTAATATACACAACGAAGAAAAGTTGACAAGTAAACATAATTATTACAATTAATCTAATTTACGGTGCAGTCAGATTTCGTTTCATTTTGTTTGATTGTTTCTAGATTCACTAATGTGTTTCGATTGTTAAGCAAATGGAGAAAACATGACTGTTAGTTCGGTAAGACCTCTTCCGACTATTCTGCTACATGAATAGAATAGCTACAACCCCTCACATAAAATATGAGACGTTTTTGAATTTTAGCAAGCAATATACACCACAAGCAAAACGCAA
>JAULBZ010003046.1:0-17327 GCA_032360805.1 Neoturris breviconis
GATATTTTTTAGAATATTTACAGCCATTTTGGCTGAAAATATTCTGAAAAATCTCTCCTCCACAGTGATGACTGGCTGTTATTTCAACCCCTGCTATAATATGTTTAGAATAACTTCTTACCATTCCTCGATATGTTTCAAAAAGAAGCAATCAAAGTTGAAGCATGCAGAACTATAATGGAAGCATATAACAGGTAAGACAATCTTACTTCAGTAGAAATGTAGAAACATTAACAGTATTACACCTGGAGAAAGAGGATATTGTATGCAATGGTAGAGAGAGAAGGACTTATGCTCAAAAATCCCTCCTCCACAGTGATAATTTGCGTTCATTTAAAGCACTGAAACATTTGATCAGGATTTCTGGACGAAATAGAAAACTGGTCAAATTGTTATAGAGTCATTATTATATCCTCATTAGATTTCAAACCTGGTAATTGGGAGTAAGGGAGTAGTTTTTTTAGGGTAATCTTTTGCTTTATAGCTGAAAACTATACTCTAGATTCACTCCTTCATAAGTAGTTATTTGGCATTTATTTTTAAGTTTTAATTTATTGAAAAAATATGTAAATGTTTATATAAACCCTGCTCAGGTAAGCACCCCGCACCCTCTCTAAGACCATGGAAAGGCTAAAATGTATGCCCCTGTTTACGAAAGCACCCACACCCTCTCACAGATTGCTGAAATTAATAAATATGTTTAACAATTCAGTGTTCGAAATAGGAGCAAATAATCACCATGGAAGAGGGATTTTTGAACATTGCTTTCTAGCCTGAAGCAATGCTCCAAAATCACTCCTCCACAGTGATTATTTGCTCTTATTTGAACATTGCAATCCACCATTTGATTATATTTTCCTTATAGATCTTGTACTGAATTATCTGACTCCGTTCTACTTAATTCATTAATGTCAATTTGTAAAACCATGCATGACTCAGTGAGGTAAGGGTGTATCTTAAAAAAAAAATCTACAGAGGAGAGTGCTGCGGATTGGTTTCTTTGTACTGTACTATTGCAAGCTCATTAACCTAATACACTTCTGTATAGATTGATTTTTGTTGAATTTCGTCACTTTTAGTTGATTTAACCCTAACAAAGAAGTTGATAAATTATTTTCATAGTGCTAAGAAATGTAACTTCTATTTAGAATTCCTCAATTGAATAAATCTTAGCTGATTTAGTCATTATTTTGCAGGTCTTGCTAGATAGGTTCCTAAAGGTGGATTTACAAAAGAAAACGTTGCATGCAATAGCTTCCTTTTTGTGCAGTCCAAAGGAAGTTCTTGTATCACAACAAGTTTCTGCTTTGAGCAGCCAACACCTTGTTTTCATGTATTTGTGAATAGGCCTATAATATGAGTGATATGAGTGAACATGCATTGTGTTCTTAGAAGTCAATGAACTGCAATTTTGTTGTCAAAAATACTGACTGAAGATAAGAACTGTATTGAAAGGCTACATTATAAATATTACAGTTTGTAACTTAAAATACTCTTCTCCATAGAGCCGTAATAAATTAAATTAATAGCGTGCAGTTATATCTTTTGGATCGCCCTTTTTCGTATCCACCCTCAATATTTTTTAGATTGCTCCACCCTCAATAGATAAATGAGAAAAGTCTTTAACAGTCAACCCAATATTTAACACCATGTATCACATAATCGGTAATTTAAAATAAAATCTATGTGAGAAATATAAATAATGTCACAATTTTGAAGATATTCAGTCCACCGGAATAGGAAGTTGTTTGCTTCCCTACTATCTTTTTTTTTGGGAAGACTTTATTCTCTATCAAATAAGGGTGATGTCCACTATGATTACCTTGCATATTTGTCACTATGGTTACCTTGAGTACTTGTCACTATGGTTACCTCGAGTACAATGTTCAAAATATTTCTCTTGGCTATAAAATGTTTTTCATTGTTTATTATTTATTTTTGCAGTGCAATATCATTAGATGATGATAGACGTGTTATTGGAAATCTTATATCGGGGTTCCTACGAACGGTGAGCACGTCAATTGAGATTGTTTTAGTAGATCGAATTTGTGAGATCTGCAATGTGTGTGCTATAGACTTATATGTTGATTATAAGAAATACATGAGCCGTAAAATAGAGAAATAAAAAATTACTATCTGTGTACTCCAGGAACATGCTTAGATGGTCAGGTACTGAATACCCTAAAACACCATCTGCTACAATGTCTTCAAATTAAGAGGAGAGTTCTGAGTTAATGATCTTTTAATTGATTTGTTTCTTCTTACTAAAGAGACTAATCAGTTACGAGATCAGTTACATAAGAACCTTCATTTTAGGATTATTTTAGCTTGTTTGAAAAATAACTTAGAACTGATCCCTCAGTGGTCGAAATAAGAGCAAATAATGGTGGAGTGATTCTTGAGCATAGCTCGATGCCAAAAAAATTCTCTACAGTAATTATATACTCTTATTTCGGCTACTGTCCTTAATGCTAAATGAAAGTTTATATGTTACACATCAGTCACTTTTACACCAACTTAAAGACCATATCAATATTTACCAGTGGGCAGAAAACTTGTTCAAAGTCAGCAGTAAAGACGCTAGAGAGATCCCGAGATAAGACATATAACAGTTAATAAGATATCCAAGGTTGCATAAAATAATTGTTTTTTAATTTAAGGTATCATTTAGTCGAGATTTTGAACGTCAACTGAATTTTTATGTGGAAGCTCGAGCAACATTCTCAAACCTGGATACTGTTTTAGTTATGCTTGTACAGGTAAACTAACATATTCTTGTCATTAAACTTTCTATCACAATGCAACGACAGACTGCTTTTTATATTAAGGTATAATTACCATTTTATAATATATAAAAATTGAAAAAACATAAAATACAATAAATTATATCCTCTTCTTCTGTAGAGGCCACTGTGTATCTGATTTTTATAAAACTTTTAATTATATACAACTAAGTGCTGTCCATTACTTGTATTGCACAATGATCACACTATTTTGCTATCAATAGTAAAATGCAACATCACTTTGACATTGTTTCAATGTTAAAATCATTCACTTTAATGTTCTGCCAATGTTCATTGATGTCAGGTGCCCTGAATATTTGTTTTCTCCTGCTTTTTTAACTGTGCTATAAGTGGCGGCCATTATTAATCTTGTCAATTCAGTTTTCATATGTGGTTTGTGTTTAAACAAACATGCAAGTCTGTGTATCATTCGTGTGGTTCAGCTCAGCCCTGTAATTACAATAATTGCACCCATTATGCTATGATATGCTGCCATCCCTTATGAGACGGCAATAAAAAAAGTAAATGAACAATGACCTGTATTTGTTACGGCTATATGAAATTTGCTCTTGAAGATGTGGTGGAAAAAACGTTGTTTTAATAAATATAGATTTGCTGAAGTAGTATCATGTTTATTTATTTACTTTACATTTATTCTGACAATAATAACATTCTGACTAGCAATAGATATGTTCTAATACTACTCAATTCCATATTAACTTTAAAGCTGATTTAAATAATCACTATGGGAGAGGGATTTGCTGCTATGTATGCTCAAAAATTACTCCCCCGCAGTGTCTTATTTTAATCACTGATCTACTACAAATGTATGGTTTTATTTAATTATCGAAGGTCCAACTTTATTTATGATCTAGTCTTAAATTCAATTGATGTACCAAATGTAAAATGTCAAGCAACAGGTTGAAATAACTACAGGTCATTGCTGTGGCGGAGAGATTTTTCAGAATATTTTCAGCTAAATTGGCAGAAAACATTCTAAAAAATCTCTCCTCTACATTGATAACCGGTAGTTATGGTAGTTATTTCAAGCCCTGTAGCAATTATAATCTATGTGCATTTACAAATACTTGGATCCAGGGCAGGGATAGAACTGATTTGAAAACTTTCAGATTTTATAATTATTGCTTTTTATTCTAAAATAATCATTAATAACTGATTAAGAGTAAGAGAAAGAATTATGTTAAATTATTCCATTAGCAAATACGCTATCTCCTCAAATAAATGCTGCCCCTTCGAATAAGCGCTGCACTTTTATTCAGTTTATTTAATTTGCACTCAGAAAGAAAACATGGATTTGCTTAAGGATGTTTTTTATTCATGCAATAATTCAAAGTGCCACACCTTTTACTGGGAAAGTGTAATAAGCACCCCAGCACTTATTTGGGTAATAAGCACCCTGGCACAAATGTCCTTTTGTTCCATAATATGCAGCCAAGTGAAGTTATGCTAGAGACTCATAAATAAGCCTCAAGATAACTGTTGGACATGGCAGGGTTGTTAATGCAGTTTCCAGCTGCAAAGCTGAAAACTTTACTCAAAAAATACTCCTCCACAGGTGTTTTCCAACAGTTAATTTGAGACTTGTATAAATGTAATTACCCAAATGTGATCCAAGGTCCATGGTGAAAAGAAGAAGAAAAGAACACACTTATTTCTCCCAAATTTTTTTCTTATGTAAATTAAAAACAAACAAAATGGTTCTGTTTAGAACTCTTATGTCTTATTATTATTGTTATTAATCTCACCACTGTTATTAATGTTTTTTATTTAATTTTTACTCAATCCTTCATGAAAGTTTCATTAATTGAAGTTGCTACTGCATCTCTGGAATATGGAACTTGTTTGCATTGACATGTCGTTTTCTGTTTCAATCTTCTTCATCTTCTGGTGCTTCTTCATCTTCTGACGCTTCTCCAGACATCCGTTTTTGCCACTTTTTTGCAATGACTCGTCGTTCTGATGATGGGTCATCACTGTCGTTCTTTCTCTCTTCATGCCGTTTTTTGTTTCCATCTTCTCCATCTTCTGATGCTAGTCCAGATATTCCCCGCTTGTGATGTTTTGGATTTTTGACATTGACATCTCTATTTACTAATGCTAATGCTGGTCCAGACATAATTCGTTTTTGCCACTTTTTTGCAATGTCTTGTCGTTTTCCTTTACCATCTTCTGATGATGGGTCATCATTGTCGTTCTTTCTCTCTTCTGTACTGCCCAACGCTCTCCTAAATGTTAACGCTTGGTTGTGAGTTATGAATACACACACAAATATAGCTGCTACTAGATTCATCTTGAAACTGCTTGTTATGATCCTTTTTGTGATCTTTTATAGCATTTTTAAGTGTGAAGGATGTTTATTAAATGTTAATAAGTTTGTATTTAACTAATGTGTTAAAAAATATTGTATTTATTGTTCCATCTGCGTTCAATTATTACAATAAAGAGGTAGAGTTAATCGTACACCTCACTACTTGAAATAAGAGTAAAATAAACACTGTAGAGAAGTGATTTTGAAGCATAAAACTACGCTCAAAAATCACTCCACCATAGTGATTATTGGCTCTTTTTCAAGCACTAAAATATATGTACCATTTTTAGATTTAAGCAAAGTTACTTTTAGTGAGTGCATCTAGTTATCCATTTCAATCTAATAAGGTTAGATCTTTTGTGTGGTATCTTGGTAGGCAGGTGCTCAATGTTATCTTGAGAATGGGTGCAAATTAAAAAATGGAAAAAGGTGAGAACATTAAACTAGACGACATTAGCACAATATATTTTACCTCGTTTTTTACTCATTACCTCCGTCTATAATAATTTATTGTTTGGAAAGAAACATTTCCAGAAATTTTAATGCATAAAGTGAGTAACCACACCCTGATATTAATGAAGAGAACATTTTTGCCTTGTAATACCCCAAATATCGTTCGTTTTATGTTAAAATTGTTTTATAGAGAGAAATTACCACTTATTGGAAGAGTTTTTAGTGTTTTGTACAAATTTTATGTCATATGAGCGAAATAAGGAAATTCTTTGTTTTGAATAAAAAATGCTTACATCAGCAAAATATTAACTGTTTCGGGAATTATTTTTATATAAATTAGACCTTTTAGCATATTTAAAGGGGATACCGTTTTTACTATAGTTGTCAAATTTGCAGATAAAACCTACACTGTAACAACACTTACTCTGAGGTTGAAACTATTGTCTAAATGTGCAAAATATTTTACAATATAATATTATTCGGAACTAATTAATGTTTTACTACATTTTGTTCACTTATTATAGTGATTAATAAATTAACGAGAAGTGATATATTATACTAACTGTATTTTTGTGATATGTTATATAGTTGTACCATCCTCAGGAACTTACCACTGATAGCATAGATGCAAAATCATAGCGCTTATTATACGCTACTTTTAAAATAAAAAACTACCCAAAAACCACCTAAAGTGAGTCAAGTCAAAGTCAAAGCCAAAGATCATCCACAACCAGCCACAACCACCCAAAACAGGGACCACCCAAAACAGGGTAGGCATTAAGGCTTATTTAGTGCCACAAATTGCATGTAAATTAATAAATCGTTAGTGAACCTACTGGGAAAGTTGGACTCAAGACCCTAAGTTGGTCAAGACGATTGTTGAAGTGAAGACTTGACACTTGAAAAATAAAAAGGAGACCACAAACCTGGAATTTTAGACACACGGAACCTTGGCCTACATATACATATATTTTTTTTAATAATAAATTGTAATTGTTAGTTTGTTTCTAATTTGAATATTTTGTTGGTCGATATGTTACAAAAAAGATCAATACTCAACATGCGTGAATTCTAAAGTCGTCTGAAACATGCTTTTGTGACAGAATTTTCTTTCGGTCTCAATTTTTTACAAAGAAACATTGATGTTGTTCTCATTTGGAAAAAATATTGAGACCACCTGACTTATAAGGACTTTTCTAAACGATTTTAGAATTCACACATGAAGAGTTGATCTTTCTTTGTAAAATATTAACCAACAAAATATTTAAACTAGTAGTATTTTAATTTAGCATGCCTCTCTGTGTAAACTATGAATTAATTATTTTTTTTAAGTAATATTTTATATATATATTTTAAAGCATTCCCCTCTCTCAAGGTCACAGGCCACTACTAGATCTTTGACTTTCTCCTGATAAGATATAACCCTTAATCTACCTTATTTATCCTGAAACCTGGCCGAACCACTTTACAGGGGAACAGGTAGTTATTGGCCAATAAAAACAATTGTGTGTTTAAGTTAATTGTTTGTTTAGCGTAACTCGACTGTGGAATAGTCGGTCGGTCCGTATATATTTTTTTTTGGTTGAAGTCTAGAGGAAACAAAATGGCCTATATCTAACATTTTGGCTGTTTTAAAGTCACATGTCAACACATATCCAGTCCAGTGTGTACAAGTGTGAATCGTTTTAAGCAGAACACTTACACCAAAATAGCTAAATTACAAGCATTAGACTGGATGAGAATGACAGCATGCGATTGTAATCCAAGATGGTGGCTTTCTCATGATCAAATAACGGAACATGATTGTGTGAAACATCCCGCCACGAAAATGACTTATCGGGGGAAAAGTCAAGTAAAAAATTAGTCATATATATTTTTTTTTTTGTAGAATCAGAAAAACAAGACCTTTTACAAACTTTTTAGAACTATACTTTTTTTATATAGAATAAGACAAATAAGACTTTTTACGACCTTTTGACCTTTTTAGAGTTGTATTTTGGCTGAATAGCACAAATAAGACCTTTTACGACCATTTTTAGAGCCATATATTTTTTGGTAGAATAAGACAAATAAGACCTTTTATGGCCTTTTTTGAGCTTATTTTCTTTGGTAGAATAGAATAAGACAAAGACCTTTTACGTCCTTTTTTCACTGGCCCCCTAAAATTTTACATTAACAATTTTATTTTAGTACCAAAGTATTACTTATAATTGTTGATAATGTGTTCCTTAATTTTGAAGTTATTTAAAATACATTTTCTGTGTAGAAATATGATTTACTTCCATTTTCTGCCTCTTTTATCATAAAATAAGGGCTGTAAAATTTTGTTTATTACTTCGTTTATTGGTAAAATTTTAAAATACAATTGTTTTAAAATAGTTTTAAAAGATCTTTTTGTTGTCTAGTTTTAAAAGCTCACGTCACAACACAAATCGAATCAAACAACGTTTCTTTTCATTTGTTCTTTATGAGACAGTTTGTGGTGACAAGTTTGTGTGTGTTTCACTACAAATTTTGTAGAAAACGTTTCATAAGATGATTGAAATTGTATGTTTATAAGTTTGTAAATTGCACACTCTAAATGCATACGATGTAGTTACATAACATAAATATTGTGTCAAGTGTAGAAACAATAATTTTCAACAGAGCAAATTGGGATTCATTTATGTAACGTATGTTTGACATAATTATACGTTTTGATGGATGTCAAATTAATATTCATAAGCTGTATGTGTAAGGTGAAATGTTCTTAAACTCGTCTTTGTTGTATGTTCGAAATAAAGAAAGTTCTAAATAAGCATGATGTCTACCGTCGCATGAAATTGATAGTCTGACAGAGCCAAACTGTGTGGGAGTTTTCAGCTATCTTACCCTCAATTTCAAATTATGTAAAAGTGAAACGAGAGGGACAGTGAGCAACTGTGAATTGCCAAAACATTAGAGGTCTTTTATCAGTATTTGGAACGTTACTTCAATGGTTGATTTTGTCTATCTTTTGTCAGGTAAATAATAAATAACTCATAACCTTCGACTCCTAATTAGCCTTCTGTATGTATTATCTTCTATTTGGTATTTATTATACACAGTTTCATTCATTCTTTTCTTAAAATGCAATTCTGTTGTGTGTTATTTATCATAGATAAATGAAAGTTTCTAGAGCTAAGCTATGTCATTAACAATAAAAAATAATTTTTAGACTTATACTTAAATACCGGGCCCCCAATTTAGATTAAAGTCCATTTTTTAAATCGTTTTCTCTAAAAATGACAGTGAAGATTTCGTTCAATTTTCTTTAAACTCTTACCTCTTATTGCTAACATCGGTGGCAATAACTGGGCACAATTTTCTTTTCGAAAAACCGATTTTTATGTGGGCCAGGAGCCGAGGGTTGGTGATTGCTAATAGCCTTTTTTTAGTTATGCTATTTCTTTCTTGATAGAATAAAACAACAACATTTTTTAATAGCTGTTGATTTTTTTTTATAATAATAATTAAGAGCTATATTTTTTGACAGAATAGAACAAATAAGACCTTTATGACCTTTTTTAGAACTATGATTTGTTTTGATAGGATAAAACAAATAGCACCTTCCATTTTTTTATGGAATAAGACAATTAAGACCTTTTATTACTTATAATTTTTTGTTAGTGATACGATGCGATGAAACAATTATTATGAGAAATGTGAGAAATATTGCTGACGATAAAAAAGACATCAAGCGAATTTTTGGAATCTCGTAATATACCTTGACAAGTACATGTATTATCCGTGTAAATTTCAATGCTTCTGTGCAATTTTCCATAGTGATTATTTCATCCCTTCATCCCAATTTCAGTCAAGTGAAATAAACAGTTCTAGAATAACTGTCAGAAATTATCTATGGAGGAGTTTTCTTTGGTACAATTTTCAACTTTAAAGCTGAAAAACTTTACTCAAAAAACACTCCTCAACAGGTGATCCAAGGCTCAACATCATTTCATTCATTCATTTTTTATTCTATTGGGAAGGCTATAATTGAAAGGAATCCAAATTATCTAAAAACTATGTACATAAAAGTTATATCCTTGTTTTTAAATTTTGAAAACGTTATGTAAAGAAGAAGAAAATACAACGATACTTCCCAAACCATTTTTTTCTGTAAATTAAAAACATACACAAACATAGAATTGTTCCATTACATTGAGTGTTGGTTCTTATGTCTTAATATGTTGCTCACTGTGGTGTTGTTGGTATTACGTAGCGAATCCCAAACATTCGTTTGTTTGCATTAACATGTCGTTTTGCTACTGCTGGTGGTGTTGTTATTGCTAGTGCCTCATTGACATCTCGTTTTCCTATTGTTATTCCCTCATTCGTAAACATGCGCTTGTGTTGTTTATGCCGCTTGTTTGCATTGACATGTCGTTTTCCTACTGCTGGTGGTGTTGTTGGTGGTGTTGTTGGTATTACGTAGCGAATCCCAAACATTCGTTTACCTTTTCTATCATCTGATGATGTCGGTATTTTTACAATTTTTTTTACAAACACATGTGTTGGTGCGTCATCATTATCATTCTCTCTCTCCTCTGTATAATCTCTTCCATACTTCGATGGAAACGCTTGGTTGTGAGTTATAAAAACACACACAAATATAGCTGCTACTAGATTCATCTTGAAACTAACTGCTTGCTATGATTATTTTTGTGATCTTTTATAGGATTTTGTAAGGATGTTTATTAAAGTTTAATAAGCCATAATTAACTAATGTGTTAAAAAATATGTTTCTTCTTCCATCCCCAATATTTATGTTCAATTATCACAGTGAAGTTAGAGATCATCCCAATATTTCCCTCCAAAACCAACTTTTTTGTTAGGGTTAAATCAACTAAAAGGAATCTGTGCAGAAGTGTTATGTCAATAAGCTTGCAATGGATTGGTTTCTTTGGTACGAAGTACTTTCCTCAGTAGATTTTATTTTTTGAGACGGTCTCTTAGGGAAAGTTAATCAGATACTACTTGAAATAAGTACTAAAGTGAATTTTAAGATCCAAGCAAAGTTGCTTTGTTAGTTTGAGTGAGTGCATCTAGTTGTTTTAGCTCTTTCACTCTAAGAAGCTTAAACCTTTTGTGTGGGATATTGGTCGTTAGGTGATCGATGGTACTTTGAGAATTGGTGCCGATTAAAAGGTTAGCGATGGTGAGAAAATTAAACTAGGTGAAATTAGCACAATATTTTTACCCCATTTTCACTCCTTTTTAGTTTTAATTCCACTCATTATTATGATATTCGATTTCCGTGCCAGAGGTGAGGTTCCAAATAGACATCCTGTCTCTGAATACTATGGGTCCTCGAGAGTAATGAGCACTCAAGCTAGCACTTTTTACAAGACGCGATCATTGAACAATGCCACAGAATAAATAGATCATTGACACCCATTGAAAGCGAGATTATTTACACATAGATGTGTTTAGTTCTATATTGGAGTTATATTCACCATGCTTGTAGGTCTCTAGACTGGAATTGTATTTCTGAAGTGTGGTCGGAAGGCTAGACATAATTGGAAATGAGCTCACACAAATATGACATACAATTTGGTTCAACCACGATAATTGTAATCCCAAGTGACAGAGAGTAGAGGGAAACAAGTAGTTGTGGAGCTTCTTGTTTACCAGTTTATAAGACGTTTCTGCAAATAATCACTGTAGAGGAGCTGCAGGCTTTATCTCCTCCACAGTAATTATTTGATTTTATTTTAAACACAGTAATATATTGAATAAAGGAAACTACCACCTGTATTTATTGATAATTATAGAGCGATATAAAGGAGGACCTTAAATTAGTGTTAGGAGGACCTTAAATTAGTGGACAAATTAAGTTTAATTGAATAAAATTTCACAAAAATTTCCTGAAATTTTACTTATCAATTTTTTATAAATCAATATTGTCATGATTTTTTTCATTAGATTAGCAGATCATAACTTCAAAACAGTATTTACTCAGTCTCGTGACAAAACTGTCGCACAGTATTTACTCAATCTCGTCACAAAACTGTCGCACAATATTTACTCAATCTCGTCACAAAACTGTCGCACAGTATTTACTCAATCTCGTCACGAAACTGTCGCACAGTATTTACTCAATCTCGTCACAAAACTGTCGCACCGTATTTACTCAATCTCGTCACAAAACTGTCGCGCAGTATTTACTCGATCTCGTCACAAAACTGTCGCACAGTATTTACTCAATCTTGTCACAAAAGCCAATTTAAAATAAGAACTACGTCAAAAGACAAGGTTAAGACTTCTTTGGAGCCACTGCTGAGGACCGGGAAGATGGAGGAAACCTCACCGTAGCAACCGCAAGTCACACAGCTATATAGTATTATAATGAGTGTCACACAATTCATCTTCTCGAATCTTCGAAAGGAGTTATCCTTGTTTAACAAGTCGAGAAGCACACTAGGCACAAGAGTTGTACAAGATGGGTCCAAATTTAAAATCCTTCCTTATCCCTTTGTAATTACTGCTGCAAACCAAGAAGAGGTAGAAAACCTCACCGTACTGCAATCCTACAGCTATATAATACACTGGATTATTAGCACTTTTCTCATACTGGGCAAGAAAGTCTATTCACATGTGGAGGAGTGTTCTAGTATAGTTTTCAGCTGATTTCCTTTTATTATTATGTTTGGAAAAAAATGTTTTTAGAGAACAAAATCAGCTAAAAACTACAATAAAAATCGCTTCTCCTCAGTTGTATATTCAGGCTTGTAATCTACTCGAATGATCTGTTTTAGAATGTAAATCTATTAGCGACAAACACAAAAATAGTGGTGAAAGGTAATCATACCAGGAAGACTGCTGCTTTTGTACGGGTGAGGAATATTATTCGACGTGTGATGTAGGCCTTCTTAATATAACTGCCGGACATCACCTGTGGAGGAGTGATTCTTGAGTGAAAGGTAATCACACCAGGAAGACTGCCGCTTTTGTACGGGTGAGGAATATTATTCTACGTGTGATGTAGGCCTTCTTAATATAACTGCCGGACATCACCTGTGGAGGAGTGATTCTTGATTGTAGTTTTCAGTTTCAAAGCAGTTATTAAGACTTGTGACGAATGTAAGAAACTCTTAATGCTACAACCTACTAAAGGTTGATTTACACGAGGAGAAAAATTCGTGTGTGTGACGTCAATTTCTCCCAATGGAATGTCTTATTAGGAAACCTTTATAATGACGTTAACTGCTAAGCACTCGAATCTGTCTATAACCTATATTGCTTTATAACAGTAGGTTAGAATGCTGATTCAGCGGCCAGCAGGATTGGAGTGTAGTATGAGTTCAAATCTCACTAAGTTACAACTCATACAAACTTTCTATGTGATACTGTAATCCTCACACGAAAATGATAAATTACTTTAAAACTAGGGACTAAAAGAACTGCCAGTATCACTGTGGAGGAGAGATTTTTCAGGAAAATAGGTGAAATATTCGCGAATTATCAGTTATGAAAAATTCGCGGAATTAACTTTCGTGAAAAGGCACCAAAAATACAAAATTCGCGATGATTTCAAGAAATAATGAAAATTTGAAGCTCTGAAAGGATTTGCTCAAACTTTTGGAATTTACTTTGTGGTTATTAAAATAAAGTATTATAAGTATTAATGGATCATCTCCAAAATTCGTTTGCAGGGTAAGAGTACTGAAACAACAATCCTGCATTTGATTGGTTTCTTCGTACCGAACATCCAATCAGTTGCAAGCTCGTTGACTCAACGCTCTTCATCATATATTAATTTTCTCAAATTTATGGATTTGGCTTTTTAAAAGCTTCTAAAATATCTGCTTTATGAAACGAATTTTGGAGATGGTCCCTAAGAAAAAGAAGTTATGCGGTATTCTGGAGATAATAACAAATCGGTAGTAGTTTGGCACTGAATAACTTTACCTTCTGAAGCACAGTATTTACCTTAAGTTGAAGAAAGTGTTTGCGAAAGAAAAAAATACAGAATTAAAGAATGCAAACAGCACCTAGAAAAAAGCTCATTTTGTGGAATTAAAGAATGCGAATGAGCGAATTTTCTTGGTTTGCGGAATTAAAGAATGCGAATGAGCAAATTTTCTTGGTTTGCGGAATTAAAGATTGCGAATCAATAATTAAAAAATATTTTTTTGGTACTTCATTCGTTTTAAAAAAAACTAAATTATTTTTGTTTTTCGTAATGTAAATAAACAATTCAAGCAAAGAGCTTGAAAATCTTGAAAAATACGGAACTAAAGAATGTGAATTCGGGGGAAAATTGCATTCTTTAATTCCGCATTTGCTTCTTCCCTTAAGATAGTGGGTAGTAATACTAGCAGGTTACTTTCTCTTTAGGCTTGTATGGCATATTGTTTTATCACTATTCCATCTATGATGGATATATTTGTACGTTTGAAATTATATTTGTTATCTGGACAAACTGCATTATCTAACCAAGCGATAGGACAAGGTAAGGGACCAAAATTTCTGTCCAACTGTTTTTGGTAGGTTTATGAAACTACACAGATGGGTGTTATCGTATATCAAAAGATGCACTTTCAGGATTAACCCTATGATATTTGGTACTTTCTTCCCACATAATTCTTTGTTTACGTTTTTGCGGACCGAGAGAGAAGCATAAAATATGATATTTGTGCATATACTGAGGCTAAACAAATGAACGTCTATATCGTAGGCTATACTATTCTTGATGTAATTACTTTTAACTCAGGAATACCTTGAAACATGAGAGGTAATAATATATTACCCAGTGGGCAAAGACTTGTTCAAAGTCCGCAGTAACATGAAGTTGTCCACAGTAACATGAAGTTGTTCTTTACTGATGACTTTGAACAAGTTTTTGCCCACTGGGTATACTCTATTCACTGGGAACTTCATCATTTTGCTGTCTGTTTACTATTACCGCTATTGGTGTTCAGTTTGGTTAGTGAACATAATATGGAGTGTGGACATTGATTGGTTACTTCATACGTAAGAAGCCAATCAATCGTAAGATAGTTGATGTAACTTTGATTTGACTTTTGATTTGACCTTATAGCTGATGCTTTCTTCAGAGCTGCAATAAACCTGCTACCTGACGTCCCAAAAACTATTGGTTAGTTCAATCTTATGAATCAATCCTATCTTATCAATCAATCCTATTGGTTATTTCAATCTTATTAACCAATCCTAATTAAATATGCTCTTGGTGTATTGTTTTTGTTTATTTTCTTATTTTTTCTAAACTTCTTAAAACTAATTTTGAAATGAAAAGTTTCCAAAGTTGTATTGTTCTTGATCTTCCTTCTTGACTTTTACAGTCTATTTGATACCAAAACATTCCTTTTTATGCCGCCTCACATATTCTTCAATGTTGTAAGCAAACTTATAGTTACCTTACCAATGAGGTGGAATCCATTCAATAACTACAAAATCTTCTACATTCTTCATAGAAATGGATAATAAGAATCGTCCAACAGAGCAATATTTTGTTGAGTATATAAACAGTTTACTTTCAACACTACTGGTTGTACCGGTAAGTTCCCCATGAGCAAGAACTTATTCAAAGTCCGCTGTAAAGGCGTTGAAAACGTGTTCTAGTGTCTTTACTGTAGACTTTAAAACAAATAGTTTCAAAAAAAATATTTGTTTATTTTTTGACAGTGTTGTATCAACAAACTTGCAGGTTTCTTTGGTATGAAGAAACCAATCCGTTGCAAGATCATTGACTCAGTACTCTTCTTTGTAAATATGATTTCAAGACCATAATTTCAAGCGTGATGTTTTAAGTTTGTTATCATAGGACCACAAACACTGTGATGTTTTTTATATATGTATAAATTTAAGACCATCAAAACCATTGTGTTTTACATTTTATTTTTGGGATAATATCAAGACCATGTTTTGTTATATTTGTTGTTTTCTATTTACCTTTTTGTTGTATGTTTTCAGGACCACCCAAGCTATTACATGCTGCATGTTAGTTTCTATATATTTTTGGGACCATCTGATATTTTTATATAATTTCAGGACCACCCAGACCATGGTGCTTTATATTTGTTTCGTGGATTATTAAATGTTTTACAAGATTATACTTGGGAGGAAAGTAGTGATGCGAAGACTAGAATATATTTAAATGCAGTCTGTGTTTTATCAGCTGCATGTCAGGTACGATTAATCTAAGCATGAGTATAGTCTAGTTTTTTAATCATCTTTCGTTGCCATTCTGAAATGGCCGCCGTATATAAAGTCCGGTTTACGTGGACTGCAAATGGCAATTTATGGGAGTAAGATGATTAACATTTTATCATAACAAATATCTTGATAACGTCATTACTCACGATGACGTCCTCACGGATAAACAGGTGGTGCAAAAAAAAAAAATTAGGTGAAAAACTTTTTGTTTCAAAACTATATACCACAATGATTTCTAAGCAAAAATATATTTTTTTTTCTTTTTTGGAGAATTTCTTTTACCACCTGTCAAAAATATGGTTGCTAGGGGAATTATCCCTAGTTTCTTGCACATTTGCTTAGTTATAATCTCATCATTTTGTATCATTTTGTTTTAGGAATCATATGCATATCAAGTATATAAAGGTTTGTTCTAATGTTCATCTGTGAAGAAGGATGGTATTCGTTACCAAGCAACCAATCGACCACACAAGCATGCCTCAATACTCTTCTCCTCATATCAAGACTAAATACTGAAAATACTTGCTGGGCATCACCTGTGGAGGAGTGTTTTTTAGTATTGTTTTCAGCTTTACAACTGAAAACTGCTCAATCTGAGCAAATGTTCATATATAACAGGCACACGTAATCAATGGGGCAACAAAAGCCTCAATATAACTGCATCCCCTGTGAGGAAAGTGCTTTGTGTTATTATAGTTCACAGCTTCAAAGCTCAAAACAATACTCAACAAGCATCCCTCTTAGGGTTGCAATAGAATAAGCATATATATTAAATAAGTTAGATGTGCGAACGTCCCCATAATGTTTGCAAGGGGTCAAAGATCTTGCATTTGATTGGTTCCTTTGGAACGAACAAACCAATCATAACGCTCTTCTATATTTTTTAGTTGATTCAAATGATAAATTATATGGTGCTGGTCAAAAGTTCATAATTGAAATCAACACGATGATTGATACACTTGTTAAAGAAATATTTGAGCTTTTAAAGGGAATGGGAAATAAGGTGTGGGTTGTTGTTGTTGTTTTAAGAACACAGTCAATATCCTGCGTAATATCCTGCAAAAACTCCCCTGTAGGCATGTTAAATTTTGCGTGTATTTTTTTCGCGAGTATTTAATTTCGCGTGTTCAAATTTTTGCGAAATACAAAATAATAAATATTTCTTCTATGATTTTACGTGTACTAATTTTCGCAAAATTTTCGAAAGAGATGTTCATATTACGGTCACAATGAAAACCAAACACGGATATTTTATTACCATACTCGTTATTACACAAATAAACAGAGGGAAGGACATTAAGTCCAGAGCTAAATTGAAGGTGTTTCCATCTTCTTCCCATTCTGAATCAGAAATATTCGTGCCGTGAAAGAAAGCTTGAACATTTTTGCATGTTTAAACTTTCGCGAATCACCTATTTTGTGAAGTTTTCACGTGTACTTTTTTTTTGACAAAAATAAACTGTAATTTTCGCAACAAATAAAAGAAGCAGCAGGGATGGCATTTTTCCGGTTTTTACCGGAATTCCGGTATTTGACTTCGTAAATTATTTCGCTCCGGTATTTTC
>JAULBZ010003047.1:0-17322 GCA_032360805.1 Neoturris breviconis
TTATTTACTGTTATTTCGACCTGGATGTTATCTATACTTTCACGTAGTTAGAGTCACCTGCAGGGGTCAGTCAATTTTGCCAAAAATATTCTGAAAATATCTCCTCCACAGTGATGATCGGCAGTTATTTCAGCCCCTGCACCTATATAAATATATCTAATGGCAATACACGAAAACTTAAACAATCCTATCCTGTCGAAACACATCCGCTACTTCATGCTAGCACTCAATGGCAATACTCGCAACCTAACGATAACACTCGAAACCCAATGGTCATCTAATCGATTAGAAAATAGTAATTTATTTTTACCCAGTGGACAAAAACCTGTTCAGAGTTCGTAGTAAAGACGCTAATGCAATGTCGCTCGACGTTGTTCTAGCGTCTTTACTGCGGACTTTGAACAAGTTTTTGTCCTTTTCGGACAGTCATGACCTCTTCATATGCAAAAATTAATCAATAACTTAAGCTACCCCTTAAAAATATGAAAACACCTACCATTTTAGATGGTCCATTAGGATCAAGGTAAGTTGCATATTGTGGATGTAAGTAACGTTCTTCCCAGTCCTATATAAAATATTGAGATTCAATAAAAATAAAACCTAGAAGTACTCCTGTTTTCAACACAGACTGCTATAGTTCCGTATTTAGTAAACCTTCTCACTGTGTTAGACCTTTTCACAAATATACTGCAGTGCACAAAAAGGAAGTTATTGCATTGCATCAAGTTTTACTTTGAGCAGCCAATGCCTTTTCATGTATTAGTGAATAGGTCTAAGCACCATAGCAACAAGAAAATATCTTGTAACTATGGTTGTACTAATATTTTGAGTGCAAGTCGATTTCGATTTCCTAACAAACACCAGTGTTTTGTATGAATCACGGTTATGTCCAAATTGAATCAATACACATTTATCACATCATTCAGGTTTGATATCTACTCCACCAGCTCTTTTGAAAATTTCTATCTAGCTTGTGAAGAATTGTAGAAAGAATGCATATCGATCGACCTTGGGGTAAAGTTAGTGTACAAATTTACGTATTGTTAGCTGTAAGTCAACTAAATTTGAATTCTAGTGAGTATGTGGATTTCTACTAGGAAAAACAAAACAAAGAAAGCATTTCTCTGGCCAGAATTGACGCCACACGGTGTTTTTCGTCTAGTGAAAATCATGTGTTTACTATGTGGGAATGAGGATATGAACACACAGCCTTAAGTTTAGTATCCATTAGACGGAAACCTCCATTCGAAAAAGCCAAAAGAAGTCATTCTTTGGTAGATATTGAATCTTTTGAGATTCGTAGTTATTTGCTCAGTAGAAATCAACTTTACTATTCACAGGTACTTACAATCCTGTTGTCGAACAATTGATACATATCATTATGTTTAAAGTTTGTAGTATATGTGTCGCTTTCTTTAATATGACCAAATACATCCATATTTGTAACATACATAAATATTCCCTGTAAAAATATTTAAAAAAAATGATTATTAACACTTTCCAAACTGTTACCCGACATAAGAGAGAAGTATACTGGCATATCCAAGGTCAAAGCCTGCAAACGTTGAATAATGACCTGGACGTTTGATTAGGTTCACACTTTGTAAAGAGTAGGGTTTCAATGGACCTATTCACAAACGCATGAAAACGAGATAGAAATGCAGTAACTTTCTTTTTGTGCAGGAACTGCAATAGGATAGGATTCCAAAAATGTCGAAATGTATAACGAACGTCAAAAAGACGTAGTTTTGAAATCTGACCGGAATCGCATGTTAACCTAGTTCCCAGGCTTCTTACTTTTTCGAAAGACGGAGGTCTCTGGGAACGAAGTTCATGGTACGTGAATAATACATCTAAACCAATATTAAGTAAAGCGGATCTCTACTAGGCGAATTCCTTCTCGCGAATTCTAAATGAAGGTGACGTCACTCTTAACCAATGCAGTGGCTTCATTTAGAATTCGTGCGAAGGAATTCTCTTAGTGGAGATCCGTTTTTGACGTACTTTTTTCCGCGCATTAGCTGAAAAAGCCATATCTTGATCAAGGGTATCGGAATCAAAAGGATGGGCAACCATTTTTTCAATGGTAGAAGATTCAATCATGTAGATATTTGATACGAATGGAACGTTCCAGATACCAATTCGAATATACTTTACAATATCAATGTAATCAGATGAACGTGCGTAGAATCCATCAGTAGCAAGTGCACCCCAAAAATTAGACCACAACTTATTAGGTTTTGTTAGCATAGGTACCAGGAATGTTCTAAATAAAAAAGTGAAAAATCCTAGGGCTACTTCCTGCTTTTTGAAAAAAGGATGGCCGTCATTTTTTGAAAATTGGAAAGTAGCCCTGGAAACGAGGTTGTGATAGACATGCAGATTGTTATTTAATACATTAGATATTCTTTATAGGCCAGACGAACCACGTAAACTCAGGGTGGCCATTCTAGAAAGTAAGCAAACAAAATAACCTTTTTTGCATATTAACCATGCTTTTGATGTAAGCTAAAGTAATTAGGTTGTCTGCATTAAAGCATTAATAACTTTGAAGTTTGAAAGAATTAAATTTTAAAATTTCACTTCACTTTTTCCCAATCCTGGGTGTCAGGATTGCTTCTGAGTTTGTACTGCCTTTCACATCGACTATAACGGATCTGTAAAAGCTGGTTTTTGTTCCCAGCAGGCACACGACGGCTGATCAATGTTAAAAATACGTCAAAACGGCGTCACGATGGATTACCTATTTTGTTGAAGAAGTAATTGTAGAGTATTTCTATTTGATAATGTAACATCAGCATCAATTGAGAAATAATGGTCACACTTGACTTTCTTACAATGTTCTAATCCAAGATTTCTTCCTTGTTTTTCATTTAGAGAACTATTCGGTCCTTTGTAAGTGAATGATCGATATTCATTCTCGTGTTCTTTAATCCAAGGTTCCACGTGAGGATCGTGATGTGAGTGCTATGAATATAACAATCCTGTGTAGTTCATTTCCATAAAGGCGGATTTAGGCGAATTCGTTCGCACAAATTCTAAATGAAGCCATTACATTGGTTGAAAGCGACGTCACCCGTTAGGTGACGTCGCTTTCAACCATTGTAAAGGCTTCATTTAGAATTCTTGCGAACGAATTCACCAAGTGGAAACCCGCCAAGGCGGAATATTCCGAGCGAAATCCAAAAAAGGCCTCCCAATGGTAGAAATTGACACATCGTTTGACGTCAATTTCTACCAATGGAATGTTTTCTTTCGGATTTCGCGCGGGATGTCTATCAAAATTAACCTATATTTAAAGGTCATAGAATTCTGTAAACCCCAGGCTCTTACTTTGGAAAGGAAATTAAGAAAATATATTTTTTTTGGTCATGTAAACGTAAGAAAAAAGTAAATTAACTTGGCTGTATGCGCTGCAACTATTAACTAGGCTGTATGCGCTGTAATCAATTCTTTAAATACTTCATTTTTTTGAAGAAAAAAAAACGATATTTTGAGAAAAACATTTTTTCAATTCTGGGTGACAGACTTCCGAATTTGTATGACTTATCAAAACATTATAAATAGAGCTATTCATCACAATGAATCACGTGATAGTCACGTGATAGCTTCACCGCGCAATAAGTAAAGCGATAGAATCATATATATATATATTTACAGTAAAGCAGCCTTTACATAGACATCTAAATGAGTTTCACCCTAAACGGTCTTGCATTTGATTGGTTTCTTCGTGCCTTATATTGCCATTAACTACCACTCAATCAAATGTGACTCAATCTTTCAATTGGAATAAAAATACTAATAGTTTGGTCGCAGTGGGAAAGACTACTGAATACGGACTATGTATAGCCAACCATACAGTTCCGCATTCCGTGGTCTTTCACGCCGTGTATACTTACAACGCTATGGAGAAATATATCAATGTTTTCTTTAGGATAATCAAGATTGGAAATATGATCAAGATAGGACTGAACAAATGGAGTTGGAGATGGTATGTACAATCCAATGAGAATGTTTGGCCATAAGTCTTTCTGAAAAGAAAATAAATAATTACAACCCAGTGTACAACAATATGTTCAAAGTCGACTGTGTAAAGACGCAAGAATAACGTTGAAGACGTTGTTGTAGCGCCTTTACTGCGGACTTTGAACAAGATTTTGACCCGTGGGAAATCATCTGAATATATGTAGAGAGGAATACATACTTTCAAAAGACTGCCGAGTGTGGATAGGAATTAAAGTTGTTTTCATTAGGCGAGAAATTCGTTGCAAAAACCAAAACAAGAACTTCCATTGGTAGAAATCGACACACGATGTGTGACGACAATTTCTACTAATGGAATATCTTCTTTTGGCTGTCATATGGAATTATCCGCCTAGTGGAAATCAGTTCTTAATGGATACACCATTCGTTATATAAAGTAATATACCCATACAGCTTGTATATTATTTGTACCTGTAGTATTTACACACCTCCTGTTATACGATATTTTATCATAGAAATTTCCCTTTAATAGAAATGATTAAGGGGGTTGCAGATATAGAAAAACTATTTTAATGTTTTTGGAGAATAATACCCCCTAAAAATGTAAACAGGACAAAAGAATGATTTCTAAAATATTACAAATACGGGTGACAATAGAATTATTGTAAAAACCTTGATTTCTTTCAACAGATATGTATTTTCTTTACAAGCAGTACAACCTTCAGCAAAACTCCAAGAATGTGACACATAATTTCCTAAATGATTCAAATATTCTTTACTTGGACCATTTCCATGGATGACAACAGGTAATGTATCAAAACGTTGATTATGGATTCTTACTTCAGCTCCATCAAAACGTAATTCAACATGTTCTGTATTTCCATTTAAGTTTTGAAAAAGTGTAGCTGTGTGATCTAATTTAATATTGTATTTCTCCTGAAGAATATGAAAGGAAATGTATAATAAACACAACGCAAAATATTCGTAAGATTCACAATGTAAACTTACTGAAAAATACTGTCCCTGCTAGCGTGTGATGGATAGGAGCATTTCATACTCTTTGCTACACAGCTGCTTTTGAAAATGGAAATGTACCTTCCCACAGATATTCAAACGAATACCAACGAAAACAGATTAGATATATCATGCGGATTGAATATTATATTATTAGATTTTCAGTCTCTCTCTCTAGAATCTCCATTCTACTGGTCTACCAACTTCTATAACACCTGCTATTTATAAAGCACCATTTCTCACATAAACTCTTTTTAATGTACATAGTAAATTATTTTACGTACTCTATGTTCTAAGTAGATGTGCGTGTAATACAGTTGATCGTCATCTGTGTGCTCTACTCGCTTCAATCTTAATAATTCATAAACAGATGGAGCAAAACCAATTATACCTATAATAACAAAGGATATTAACTGATCGTTCAACAAGCTTGCAAGATTGGTTTCAATCTATAGACCTATTCACAAATGAATCAAAACAAGGTGTTGACTGCTCAAAATAGAAACTTGTTGCAATGCAATAACTTATTTTTTGTGCAGTCCATTGTGCATTGCAACAAGTTTCTACTTTGAACAGCCAACGCCTCATTTTCATGTATTTGTGAATAGGTCTATTGCAGAAGGTCGTTGGTCGTTTGACACCATAAGAATGAATATTAGTGGAGATATAATTGATTGAAGTCGTAGGAAATTATCTATTTTCTATGCGTACTGTGTGGCAGCCATCTTGTTTGGCCAAACATTTTTTGTTTTCAGAGAAAAGAATTGCTGCCATTTTTAAACTCTGAAATTTTTTGAATATGTTCGGTGTGCGTCACTTATCTATTTGACATATATGAATTGAATTGAATATCTAATTAAAGGTACATAATCAACTTTTTTGGGCAAATTTTCAATGATATTGAAAATTTGCCCAAAAAAGTTGATTATGTACCTTTAATTAGATATTCAATTTATATAGCTACAATCTTAGACATTCAATAACAGACATTTTACAAATTTCGACCACCAATACACAATTAAAAAAAAATGTGGAAAACTACCACGAGAAGTCCCTACTTAAGGATCGTAGGAGTTTTTCCAAACTCAACGAATTCTATTGTTCCCAGCAGCCTAGTACCCACGCTTATAGAACAAATTTTAATTTTCGCGCCATTCGTCTTGCTAATCAAAAATTCCACGTTATCCACAGTATCTTTGGCCAAGATTGTATGTATTTTAAGAAATACTAACCTCCTGAGCACAAGTATCTGTAACCTTTGTCAACAGTGGGATATTTTACCTAAAATATTCATACGTGTATTTTATGTTGCAAAAATATCACATGAACACGGTTCCTTTTGAACCTCTTTGCATGTATACCAGATTATAGTGTTTTGCCAATATTATATATGAAATTTGCAAAAAATTTAAGATCAAAAAGATAAACCAGCCTCGTCAAAATAAAAAAGCAGTTGGAACAAGGTTGGTTAATAAAAACACTTTAATTAGCCCAATACGCATGTCAGAAGAAGACGGTGTATATACCTATAGACCTATTCGCATATAATGAGAACGAGGCTAAAGTAGAAACTTGTTACAACGTAATAACTTCCTTTTTATGCAGTCACTGCAGGAAGTTATTGCATTGCAAAAAGTTCTACTTTGAGCCGCAAATAATTCTTTTCATTATTTGTGAATATTGATCAATGTTAAAACGAAGACGTTTATAGACTTTGCCTGTCTGGTAGGTTATATGTTTGATTGACTCTAGAGAATGGGCATTAAGTGATACGACGTTGAAACAACGTCAATGCATATGACATTGTAACTTCGTTTTGACGTTGTTTAAAGGTTGATGCTACATATCGTGTGTTTTCTGGAAAATTTGTGTACATTTCAACTTACTGATAGATCTTTATTTGGCCAGCAGAAATCTTCAGCAGAAAATAAAATGTCAGCATTTGATTTTTTATATTTTTGAACAATTTCTTTTTGACCAGCAGTAAATACAACATCGTAACTGTAGAAAACAATACTCAACATCTGAAAGACGTCACGACAAAAAGACATCATTTCGATGTTAAATAAAGGTTGATTTACACCGGCAAAAAATAAGAAGACATTATATTGGTAGAATTTATACAAATGGAATATTTCCCATTGGCTTTTGCACGACATTTGTCGCCTAGTGTAAATCCACCTTTAATATTGGGATATATTAAGTGGAATTACATTCAAAACTATATATTCAATTCATGACAACTACTGTACTTCTCCAAGTATAAGCCCTATTCATCTGTTGTTCAAAAAACCTTACGAGCACAGATAGGCCAACTTGAGGAAAACATTTGACCTCTCATTAGAGACGCGCTCTCTGCTCAGTTATAATACGTGAGGCCAGTTATAAATTGAACAAAACGAAATTAGTGCATACCTATCGGTAAACATGAGTAAAAGATTTTTATCATCTTTATATTGTTCTAATCCTTTACGTAGAATATTGATCTTATGGCCACCACCCGGTCCATTCATCATATCACCACCAAGCCATTCCTGATCTAGTCCAAATACCTAAAGAAAGAGTCCTTAAATACAGTGTGATCGATTACTGAACACGGTACATATAAATACGGAATAATTAGTATAATTAGTATCGAGGATTAAACTGATCGTCTTTCAAACAACTGGGCCCTGATGGTCAGTAACTGCTTGTTACATATGTGATGTATTTTTGCTAATGTCCGCTGGATCAAATCTGTGACGTGGTCTTTGTTGCGTGGCATGACCGGAGTATACCTGTACGATACTACTGAATACTACCCCCGGGACATTCCCGTATACTGAATACAACCTCCGGGATATTCCCGTATATGGAATGTGGATTGACCTACATATCAGTCTGAGACATCCAGGGAGGAGGGGGCAATATTTAGTAGACTTTAACATAGTAAAATAGCTTTGATTACAAAACTGAGAGATCGTTGTAAAGTTAATATATTTGTTTTAACATAATTTTAGTACTATTTGCCAACCAGATTTATATTTGATAAGGCACAACAAAAATAGAACATTACCAGTGCGCGCATCAAGCTAAAATTACACACTTGAATAAATGTACCTGAACATCTAATCCATAGAAATCAGCTGATCTTTTAAATCTTACAAATCCATCTGTTTCTTCAGTTGCTACTGTGATCACTTTCAAACGAAGATCTGAAAGTATGGAAATATTATAAGAATACGAAACAACAATTACCAGTAAGCAGAAATTTGCTCAAAAGTGTCAGTAAAAACGCTAGAACAACGTTAAAATTGATTGCCGTTGTGCTAACGTCTTTTCTGCGGACATTGAACTATACACACTGGGTTATTATATGATGACCCTTTATTCAACGCATGTTACGCCATTCAACGCATGTTACACCATTCAACTCATGTTACGGCAGCACAGTGTTTTTTATGGTAGGTGTGCTTGAATCAGTAAAAGGTAAGCTCAGACACATTTCATCCTAAACTAAGAAAAAATAGATTTTCTTTAAATTTCTGAATGAGAGAAGTGATAACCACTGCATCAGATTCTTATCGAGTCTCGAAATGATTTGTTTGCCCTCCATGGAAAAAACAGATCACGCAGATCAAATGGAGTGATTTTTTATACATTTCTTGGCTGTCACTAGATATCCAGCATGAATAGGATTGAAAATAATTTGTTACATTTACGGTTTGGCTAGGTTCAAAAACCTAGCTATTTTCAAGGCATTTACTATGTAACCTTTTTTTTACAAGCAATCCTGACAGTTGCTTAGAATAAACCTTGGGATAAACCGAAATTTGCTGAATATACCAGATCAGGGAACTTATTAACTTCTAAAGTTTTTTCAGAGTCAAAAGAAGACATTTCATTGGTAGAATCGTCGTGTCGCCACGTTGTCTTTTTCAGCGTATATTAGTCGTCGTGTACTTATTGGGAGTGTATTCGAAACAAATTTACGTTTATTGCACATGAATGAAATGAACAGAGAACAAAGAATTAAATTTAGATGGCTAGTCCTAATATTTTATGATACAGGTCATAATTAAGAAATACGAATTCGCAGGCCATAATAGGCCTCTATATCGCTCAGAGTTACATGGTGCATGCGGTCGTATTTGGTTGGATCGTCGTTCCATAGCTTGTCCAGTTTGTTTTTGATTGAGTTGATATCCGTTGAATTGGCAACTTCTTTTGGTAGCTCGTTCAAGATCCTTTGAGTATGAGGGTGGAAAGAATTCGTCTGTATGCCCCTTGTATCATCCTCTGGTATACTTATATGAAGTTGGGATTGATGCTTTCTACTGCTGCGTGTACGGGGCTTAAAGTATGTTGATATTGTTTCTTTATCGTACGTATGGAAGGATGCAAACGTTTGAGTCTTTCAGGGTATTCAAGGTTGCTAAGTACATCGGTCAATTTTGTTCACACGTACTTGTACGTTTTCTAGTAGATTGACGTATTTCAAAAGGTGCGGCGCCCATACTGATTGAGCGTATTCAAGGTGTGGCTGCACGAATGCAACGTACATTCCTTTAAACGATTTAGAGTCAAAAAAGGAGAAACTTTGCCGAACGAGTTCCACAATTCCGTTTGCTATCTTGGCTTGAGATACGATTATCGAAACTTAATTCAGCGGTCTATTATTGTAACCTCGATATCTTCCCTTCAATCACGTGTTCTGATTCTTTGTTGAATTTGTTGTAACGGTGTGTATAACAGATATTGTGAACTTTTCCCAAAGTCAAATCGAGGTGCAAATTAAGAATCCAAATCTTAGACCAATCTTCGAGTGATTTATGACTTTTTTTAATTTTAACGCGTCATCCTTTGATACAATTTGACGGAACTATGACGAATCAAGTCACTCACAGTTTTTATTTTTGCTTGTAACGTGATGCAACATTTGATATCCGTATAGGAAACGATTAAGTTACATGGTTTAACTGTTTTTTACCAACAAATTAATTTAATCCGCGTCAACACGTAAAATCATGCAAAAAAGCACGATAATGTTCATTCGTACACCCATTATAATTTCCTCAAGGTCACATGATATATATAAAGGGTTAGATGAAAACATGATGTACCCCATTGGGGTACTTTTCGCAAAATTATATGAACGAAGGAGAGTTCTAATACTCTTTCATGGCCAAGGCCACTACTAGGAGACGAAGTATCAGATCTTAATCCATCTCCATATGAATCCTTAATCTACCTTATTTACCCTGAAACATGGCACCACTTTACAGAGGAACAAAAAGAAGGGAGTGCTTCCAGAACATGGGTGGATTTGAGTCAGGGATCTCCAGATCATAAGCACACTGCTTAACTACTGAGCCACTACCGCCTTAAAATCAAATGCATAAGTCGAAATCTCCGAATAAAAATGAGCTAAATTATATACACTTCCTTCTTGCTACTTATAAAGCAGCCTTTACACGAAGTTTCATTTCGCCTGAAATGAGATTTTTATCATTTCGGTCTCTGGTCATGTCTTTATAAGTGTTTACATGATTTCGGTTACAATCTCATTTCGGTCAAAATGACCTAAATGAAATTCCATTTCGGGAAATTTCATTTCATTATCATGTAAACAGAAATCACCCGGAATAATTAACACATTGTTGAGAACTCATTTCGTGTATATTTTATTTTCGGCCACATAAAACTTCATGTACAGGCTGCTTAAAGCAGGTGATTTCTATCCTTTTACTGCCCACATATTTCATAAAGATGTCAGACGCAAAGAAAACGCGAGGATGATACGAGGTAACACTCTTTAATGTTACTTATTCATTTTTGAACTGCTGTAAATGAAAGATCATTTTCTTCTCATAGTACGCTTCATATACAAATTTAGATACATGTTCTTGCTTGTTTAAAGTACTCCAAATTGTACCCCAATGGAGATCCCAAAACGGGTACCCAATGTTATCATCTAACTCATTTATAAATTGTAGAGATCATGAGGACAACGATAAATTGAAGAAAAATAAGTCCTTAGAACTGACAAAACAGCAGTGATGGAACGCGATGTTTAATCAACCCAATGGGCAAAAACTTGTTCAAAGTCTGTAGTAAAGACGCTTTTTTACTGGGGACTTTGAACAGGTTTTGCCCACTGGATCATAGTCACATTACCAATATTTGACCAAATTTTTAGAAACTGACGAAATGTGAAATGTCAACGTTTTCAAAGTGGATAAATAAAGAATCGTTAAAGGATAATGTAATTTCAGTAGTAGTTGAAAATTCAGTACATGCTTAGATGAGATGTCTACAAAGAGGTAATAACCAAGAAGGGACTAAGTTTTGTTATACAGCACTGTTCTAGCAATAACAAATATGTTTGTCACCTTCTCTCAGCAAGAGAGACGGGGCCCTAAGTACGAGGTTGACAAGCATTTATTCTATGAACCACGTGTAGAATTATACAACTAATGGGATATTAATTGACAGATTTGTTTAACGAGTAAACAAAATAACTATGGACGTCCTGTAAGCATGTCATCAGGCACATATAATGTCTCAAATTTACTTTTTACGAATTGACGTGCTCCTAGCCTGAGTTGCTAGTGTTTTAGGGCAAGGCTGGAGATCAAGCTACCTGACGCTTGAATTTGATCGAATCAACTTTAATTCGACAGAATTTAACACCTATTAGAAATAAGAATATAATGAAACGTGTACAAACTAAAAATTGAAATGAGTACCGATAGGATATTGTGCTATTACTGCCTAATATCCTAACGACATACGAGACGTTTAAATATAGGAACACTTTATTGCGTTTGTTGACAGGCCAGAGGAGTGAGTGTTTATCTGGCATTCTCACTAGATAAAACAGACGGAAAATATATAATCGCAAGGAGGGTCACAAAATGAAGCACGCTTCCAGATACGGTTTCGTACATTACCGTATATGGGCTGTGTATTACCATATATGGAAATACACAGTCCATATACGGTAATGTGCGGGACTGTATTCTTAATGTATGGGACTGTAGGCTTTCGTTCTGCGGAGTTCTCCTTTAAAAATACTGAATAAGTACACGGAAAAATAAAGAACAAAGAAAGAGAGATAATTTTCTTCATGGGTACGAAAAGACTATAATCACCTTCCAGAATTATTTGATGTAAAACATCAGTAAAAATTATTCTTTAAATGACAGGAAATGAAAGAAAATAAAAAGGTGATTTATTTTTTTATTTTTAATAGTTGTGTCTTTCATGTTACGCAAAGCACGCGCAAATATTCATAAACTTTTTGATATACTGACTTTATAATTTGATGTAAAGTAGCCTAGTAAACTCTTTATAATTTGATGTAAAATAACCTAGTAGCCTAGTAAACTCTTTCCCTTCCTTTTGTTTTCATTTCTATAATGTGGTGTTCAAACATCGAGGTACCAATATACAACAAACTGAAGACGGATCTCCATTAGCACTAGACGAATTCGTTCGGACGGACAAATACGAACACGTAAAGCTCCGTATGCGAACTGTGTGTTACCAACACGATCCTTACTATACGAAAGCATGTTAGATAATCACGCGATAAGGAAGAACTTACTTTACCTATTGACGAATCAGGGATAGAGCAAAAATAAAGGGTTAATAGGCCAGATTTTATCTCATAGTCAAACACACTTTAGATCGAGCCCCAGTGGTTAAAACAACCGGAAATTTACTGCAACTTTTTCGACACACGACATAGTAATAATAACGTCATAGTAACTTTAAAACGACAACTCGACGTCGTTTTGACGTTGTTCTGATGTCGTGTGCCGTTTGGGTACTCGTTAGTTCCAAGTACCCAGTGGGAAAAAACTTGTTCAAAGTCCGCAAGAAGGTCGCTAGAACAATGTTGTTCGAATAATAATTAAATAATACTTACCTTCATTCGGAAAAACAGATATGAACAGAGAGCTGAGAAGTAGAAGTAGAAATTCATTCATGATAAGCTTGATTGGCAACAAAAACTTCTCGCGTCTCAAAAAGGTGATGGGCTGTATGTAATTGATCAGAGTAAATGTTGTCAACTTTATATGACAGGAAATAAATTTTATGGACGATTTGTCACTGTTTAAAAGTGTGATTTAATGTCATATTTTTCTTTAATAAGTGTGTCTTTCAAATATCGTTCTTAGAGTAAATCCGTGCAAAAAAGCACGTGTAACTGTTCATAAACTTCTTGAACTTAATTTTTATGATATTTAATCCATAACAAACAAATTCTAATATTTTGATGACAAGTCATCTAAGAAGTGGGAAAAGTGTAAGCTATAGGAACAAGATTATTGATTACTAATATTATTAGTCTTCTTTGCGACAATTCGATTTCCCGAATCTCCCCGACTTTTCCTCCTGGTTTCTTGATTAAGTGTAACAAAGTGATTATCAAAAATATCAAATTTGCAAATTTATTTTTTAGACAAGCCTGTAAACTATGCAACCAATGCGCATCCACACAATTTCTAACTGGTGACGTAATGACGAGGTGACGCGTTTGCATTATTACATAATTATAACGTCAAATTTAATCTACCTACCTATCTATCTACCCGAATGCATGTAGTTTTACTTAATTTTTTCGTTGAAAAACAACTAAAATAAAAACAGCATATTATATGTATAAAAAGGTGCGTATAATTGCCGTAATTCGGAAAAGCGACTTTCGACAAATTTATGTTAACTTTTACGGGAAATTATGTTATTTACGTGAAAGCGAAAAATCTTAAAACAACCAGCGTGAAAGACTTTTATTAAAGGTACAAAATCACCTTCAGATGTTTTTTCAAAATTTTCCTTCTGTAGTCAAGATGAAAGTTCATATTGCTACTAACATATTCTGAAGATTTGACTTCATAAGAATGAATATTAGCGGAGGTATAATTGATTAAGTCGTAGGAAATTATGTATTTTCTATGCTCACTGTGTGGCAGCATAGATATCTATGGTGGCAGCCATCTTGTTTGGCCAAACATTTTCTGTTTTCAGAGAAAAGAATTGCTTGTTTTGCCATTTCTTGACATTTTTAGACTCTAAAATTTTCTGAGTATGTTCAGTGTGTGTCACTTATCCATTTGACAAAGATATTGAACATTTGACCAAAAAAGGTGATTATGTACCTTTAGGTGAGGCAAATTTTTCAAATACTTTTGAGTCATTTTTTTTCCAGGTGATTTCGGTTGCAAATATCTAATTTCAATCAAGAACATATATAGCAGGCCAAAAACCCATGAAAAAGATTAGCAGACTTCTGGTCTGTAAAATGTATACGGGGTACATAAAGCACGCGGACACGTAAGTCATTTAGCAGACTCTAGTTGCAACAATTTAAGACTAATTTCCACAAAGTTGTTCACAGGTACTATCATAAAAATGATTAAACTCTAATATCTTGTGTTGGAAGTTATGACAGGTGAAAAAAGGCATCTGTCCCATTTTTCACGTTCATTATTATTTATTAGAGGTACAAACATCATCATCTATGTCAGAATTGCAAGTAAAATCATCTACTGTATGATCCTACGTCAAAATGACTTACTGATAGCCTCTATGATTTTATACATACAAAAAAGTGGAACCTGCAAACTCCAGTATTGGACTGATACGCCAAAGCTTCCTTGGCGCAAGATCCTTCGCAAAATTGTTTACTGCATTCGTACGCCCTCATCTCGACTACGCGGTGCCAGTCTGGGATCCTCACTTACAGAAACACATTGATATGATAGAAAATGTACAGGTAAGGGCCACTAAACTAATCAATGGTTTTGGCAAGCTGGATTAATCAAATTGTTTAAAAAGCCTCAATTCACCAACGCTTCTATTCAGGCGTAAACGTGGCGCAATGATAGAAATCTACAAATATTTCTACTCCTATGATAAAAACTGATAGACATCTACAAATATTTATACACCTATGTTAAAAACCTTTTTTCTTCATCATTTCAACCAAGTGATCGATCAAGCCACAAGCACGCTTTTCACCTTCGTGAGCCAAAGTCAAAAGACGGTGTCAGAGGTGTACAGTCAAATGCTTTCTACTACCGATGGGCGAGAACATGGAACGACCTACCCCGGACCGTGGCTGATGCCAAAAACCTCAACATCTTTAAGAACAGGCTTGACAAGGCATGGAAGTGGAACGTAAGTAAATTCGACCTTAAGGCGTAATATATCCTAGAGCGATTCAGGGGCCTGTTTGGCCTGAGAATTTGTATCCGTAAGAAATAAAGACGAGGACGTGGTTACTTGAAGAACTTGCGCACACAATTTTATTCTTTAGATAGACCTAATCACACAAGAAAACGAGGTGTTGGGTGCTCAAAGTAGAAACTTGTTGCAATGTAATAACTTCCTTTTTGTGCAGTGACTGCACAATGCATTGCAAGAAAATTCTACTTTGAGCAAACAATGCTTCGTTTTCATGTATCTGTTCTTTTAAAAACTTTCGCGCGCTCAACAAAAAAAACTTGAGAGATTATGTCAGCTAAAAAACGACAAACATTATCATCGTAGGAAACTCGGTTAAACATTACCATCATAGGAAACTCAGTTAATGGACGTTAAAGATGATTATATGGTGTATGTCCACCGTTGTTTAACCGTGGAGACTTCACAGTATAATAATGGGTTTCTTATTTGTGTTAATATTCTTATTTTTTAAGGGCAAAGGGGAGGTCTAAAATCGATGGGAGCAGCGCCTGTACGAGGGGGCGGGGGACTCGGTAATACGAGGGGTTGTTTATTCGGGAAGGATGGCACTAAAAAGAAGAAAAAATGCATACTTTTACATTTAAAATGTCGTATTCTGTAAATGTTTAGCCTGTTCTTTCGAACAATTAAATTCTCTCAAAGTTTTCCGCCGAAGTTAAATAATACCAAAACTCGTTCCAGCTATTTTTTATTTCTTTAATGTTTTCCTCAATTGTCGACATAACCGAGAAAAAGAGACAAAAAGAGACGCGTACGAATATGAATAATATTACCTAATCTACGAGTAATAAATCCATCACAATAAAAATACTTTTATCTTTTAGTTGTTGAAACAAACAAACCATTACGATGTGAAATGTCTTGCATGCACACGACTTTCAATCGAATTGAAAACAACGTCAATTTGACGCGATGTCGTTTTTATTTTATTTTGAATGAAAACTAGGACATATTCATTTTTTGTATTCTTTCAAAACACATAACATTCCAGGCACATGATAACGGCTCGGTCTATATAAACGACGTCAAGACAACGTCGCAAGATCGTTTTGACGTTATTTTAAGGTTGATCCGACGTCGTATGCCCATCGAGACATAACTTTTTTCATAGAAAATAAAACTAAATATATAAGATGCATGCTTGCTTTGTTAACACAAAAATATTATATGAACCCCTGTCGGCATACGACGACGGATCAACGTCAAAACGACGTCATTGTTTTGACGTTGTTTCAACGCCGTGTGCCCACTGGGGTAATCAGACCGTAAAATTTATTTATACAGATAGCAAAGACTAGACTTGAACAGATCCTTGAAAAGGCTGAATACAACCCAAAGGGTATTATCGGATTTGTTTTCAAATATTATCTAACAAAGTGGTGGATAATGGAGAAACATCCTGGATTTATATTTTTCATGCTCATATCTACTTACTAAAGCATGAAAGACTACAGTATACAGTCTAGGCGACCTCCGTATAGAGACTGTATATAGACCTATTCACAAATACATAAAACGAGGCGTTGGATGCTCAAAGTACGATCTTTTTGCAATAACTGCAGTGTAACAAGATTCTAGTAGTTTGAGCAGCCTCGTTTCCATGTATTTGTGAATAGGTCTATTGACAATATATGATAGTTCATATACGGAGATGTCTTGGACCGTAGATCTCGAGTCTCTTTGGTAGACTGTTGTATTTCAGATTGCGTACGTTATACGTAGACCGTAGAATTTCAGGTTGCGTGCGTTTCATGCCTTGCAAAGAAATACCGTTGAAAAGGTCTACTCATACTTGGTAGGTGATTCGAAAACGTTGATTAAAATTTAAAAAACAACAACCGTATGATTCAAACATTACAAGAAAACTTTTTAGCTTTAGAAACTTTCTATTGTTAGAAGTTTACAGTCTCCACAGTAGAAGTCTCGATAAGTGTCCAGTGGTTAAAAACTTGTTTGAAAAGTCCGCAGTAAAGACACTAGAACAACCATTTTTTCGATCTCTTAAACTATTTATTAAGGCCGTTTTCCATTAGCGTAAAATTCCGCGCGGAATCCAAATGAAGACATTCCATTGGTAGAAATTGACGT
>JAULBZ010003048.1:0-17318 GCA_032360805.1 Neoturris breviconis
CCCCCCCCCCCCCCCCCCCCCCCCCCCCCCCCCCCCCCCCCCCCCCCCCCCCCCCCCCCCCGGGCCCCGTATCCTATCAACTCAGAGCACCAAAAAGCCTATCCTGAATAGGGTTAAAAGAGTTCTAGATAACATTTTTCATTCTGTTTTAGGCAGATATTTTGTTGTTCTCTAACGTCGTTTCCAGGTTTTTAACAACAACATTGCAAAATGCTAAATACATCTGTTATAAGTATTAACCAAACACAAATTATTGCGAAATAATTCTTTGGCGATTTACATAGGAGTTTCCCATGTAGAAATAGGTGGTATCAGGTTATGACCCATATGTTATGATCCGTTTACGTAATGAAGCTGAAAGTTTCACAATTTGTGTCTTATAGATAGCAGGCTTGATTGAAGGAAACTCAGCAGTATTTGCATTAAATTATTCTCGGATACAAAATCCACTTTTTTTCCTTGTGAATAAGATAAAGATATGTTAGTGGTTATTTATTGCTAATAGCATTTCTTTTTTTCATTAGGAGGTACAATTGAACAACATTCGAAAAATCTAAAGGATTTTTACAAAGAAAAGCTAAAAGATTGCATTCAAAGTAAACCATTTAAAGGGAAGAGCGGTAGAGAAAATGTAAAAACAGATCGGAAAGACATGTATGTTCAACTCATGATGGGTGAATGGCTGGATGCTCATGAATGTGATAGAGAGCATTTTCTAAGATCAATGTATCAACAAAAAGAACCAATTGAAATGCATCAGTTGATTGATAAAGAGGATAAATTTGTCATCCTCAGAGGTATTGCTGGTGTTGGTAAGACGTCTTTTGTGGATTCGCTTGTATTAAACTGGGCAAATGGAGATATATACCAAGAATTTGATTTTGTTGTAAAATTGTCATGCAGAGAACTGAACGTTTTAAGCAATATTAATTCACTTGCAGATCTTTTAAATCTTCAATATCCTGAGAAACTTGGGAATTATCTGCTCAATTGTTCTGACGAAAGAACATTGGTTATAATTGATGGTTTGGATGAATTCAGATATTTGAAAGATGTAATTAAGACATCTCAAGGCAATCCATCTGATCATTCCATTGCATCGATAGTATACGATCTCATAAATCCAAATTCTTATCTTCTGTCTCATAAGACGGTTGTTTTATGTGGTCGACCAAAAGCGTCCGAAGAAATTTACGGATCCTTTCGCACAAATGTCACTTGTAAATTAGTAGAGATCACCGGGTTCAGCGAAGGAACTGTCAGTGTGTTTATAGAGCAACATTTTGCTGAAGATAAGAAACAAGGTGAACTGATGAAGCAAAAGCTAAAGGAACAGGATTATCTACAATCGATGGTTAGGATACCGATTTATGCGTATATTTTGTGTAATGTATTTCAAAGTGGTGTCTTGATTGAAGAATTGAATACAACTACAAAACTTAATATTGCATGCTGTCTATGTTTTTTAAGAGATCATATGAGACAAAATCAAGGGCAGAATGTATCATTTATTGAGATGTGTGCAGACGAAACGATTATTTCGACAATCGTAGAATTATCAAGATTTGCTTATAAATCTCTTGTTGAGCGAAGAATTGTATTTAATGCAGATGATTTTCGTAGCTCTAAGTATCTTTCAGCAATAGAAGCGTCTGGAATTTTTGAAAAGCACGAGGGTGGTGAAAATGGCGATATTTATCAATTCAAACATTTGGTATTGCAAGAATTCCTCTCTGCCATACACATGTTAGCAGAAGGTTTGTGTGTTAATAGGTTAACTGACAAATATCATCCTAGTAACAGCCTTGTAATTTTTGTTGGATTAGTTGGTCTTTTTCAAGAATCATGTGTAGCTCCAGAATACTTAAAATTCTTTGCTGCAACAATATCTGGCAAGCATAGAGATAGAAGTACCAAATATGTCGAATATCTGATTCAATTAAGTACTGATGAGACGGAATTACGTAGCCAAATATTTTTCACACATTTACCTTACGTATATGAATACCATTGTCGTTTATCAGAGACTCTTGAAGAGTACTTCTTGAAAAGAAGCATGTTTTTCTGTATTGAATCTCACATTGAACTAGAACACTTGTTGTATTTTCTTAAAAATGTGAAGATTAAGTCTATTGATCACATTAGGATTTTCATGCCGTATTGTCAAATGTCACGTAATGAAATGGAAGGAATAATACAATATCTACCAAATACAAAAACGGTTACACTTGGTAAATTACAACAAGAATTTTTTCAACGCCTTTCTGAAGAAATTATCAAAGTGAACAGCAAGGAAAAACCTAATGCACTGAGTGCTTTACATGATGCTAAAACTTTATTAGTAGAGCTAAATTTAAAAGATTGTAACGATGAAGCTATTAATGCATTATCAAAATCGATACCTTTTCTAGAATCGTTAGATCTTCAATACAACCAGAATTTAACAGCAAAATGTTTTAGTGAAATGTCGAAGTGTCTGTGTGATGCTTATGATGATAATAAGAATTCGCTAAAACGATTGGATCTTTGTGGCTGTAATCTTAATGACGACAGTATTATTGCGCTATCAAAATCGATACCTTGCTTAGAATCATTATGTCTCACTGAAAATCAAAATATAACACCAAACGGTTTCAATGAAATCTCAAAGTATATATGTGCTGCTTTTGATGATAATAAGAACTGTTTAAAAGAATTGAAACTTGCGAAGTGTAATCTTGATGACGACTGTATTATTGCTTTATCAAAATCAATACCTTGTTTAGAATCAATAATTCTTTCCGAAAACCAAAACATAACATCGAAATGTTTCGATGAAGTTTCAAAATGTCTGTGTGATGCTTTTGATGGCAATAAGAATTCTTTAAAAAGATTGAATATTAATGATTGTGAGCTTGATGATGACTGTATTATTGCGCTATCAAAATCGATACCTTGTTTAGAATCACTATGTCTTTTTAAAAACAAAGATATAACATCAAAAGGTTTTAGCGAAATGTCAAAGTGTATATGTGACGCTCATGATGACAATAAGAATTGTTTAAAAGTATTGCGTCTTGGGGAGAGCAATCTTGATGACGACGGGATTATTGCGCTATCAAAATCGATACCTTGTTTACAGTTATTTTTTCTTTATAGAAACAAAAATATAACATCAAAAGGTTATAATGAAATTTCAAAATGTCTACGTAATGCCAATAATAAGAACTGTTTAATACTATTGGAATTTTCTAGTTGTTACGTTGATGATGAGAGTCGTAATACGCTAGACCGTGCTTTGATGGATTGTAAATTCAACATTTTAAAATTTAGTTAAATTAAATTTTTAAATTCAACCTGTTTTATTAAGTTTTATCACCCAAGCATGTCCCTATTTAAAGTTATCAGTTTTTTCACCCTCAAAAAAGTCCAGTTCGGTTAGGGTTAAAGTGCATACTAAAACAATAATCATAATGAAGTCATTAATAATGAAAAATGCTCTAAAATGACTATGGCCTTTATTTCCAAACCAATAACTTGAAACTTGGTACATTTATAGAAAACCTTACCATAAACCGTTTGACATAAATTCTTTGCGACTTGATGACGTCACTGGTACCTGTTACCACGTCACCATTAGTGCAAAAAATTATGGCTTGGTACACTTATAGAAAAACACAAAAAAACATTTTCCATAAATATTTCAGCTTTGATGACGTCATTAGTAGCTCCTGGTCTGTAAAATACACAATCGGATCTGTAAAATATAAAATTTGGTCTGTATTTTACAATACTTTTGTGTATTTCATTTGGTATTTCTAGAACTAACACAAACCTGTCCCATGGTTAGCCTACAACATCAGTGCAACCTCATTCCCATGGCTTCTTGCCTTTTCGAAACACGGAAGAGCGGCAAAGAAAGCCCTGGCCTCTGCCAGTCGATGCTGGGAACTGATTGGCCTTGAGATTCTAATATTTTCGAGGGTTGTTTTTAAAATATTCCGCGAGTTAAGGATAGTTCCCTGTTTTTTTCATAAAATCTTCAAAAAAAACTTTTTCTATATTTTTTAAAAGTCCTTTGAAAAATCTATCTGGCATATATTTTAGTTTTTTCATATTCCAACTCAAACGGGATAAAATTAAGAATGATCCTTTTTTGGCTCATTATTTCTGCAGATAGTTCGTGATCTTTTCGCTAATATTATTACTATATGTTTCAGCATTTTCATAGAGAAGAAAAGAATAACAATACAGACACCATGGAAATTATTCTGAAAGATCAAATTTTGTGTAATTTTCAACACTAATTTACTTTTTCTCTCAGAAATATTCGTCTTGTTGTCAAGGTAACAACATTAACGATATTAAAACGGGACATTTTTTTTTAAAATTCATTTTCTTCCCTTGGAACTTTGTCAAAAACTGTATCAAATATAAGAAGTTTTTTTATCTTGTTTCTATATGGTTTTCAATGATCCGAGAGAGAACATGAATTTCTAGTAACGCAATGAGCTAATAAACACAAAGAAATTCCAAAAAATTATGCATTTAATACTTGTAAGATTTTTAATTTGATGGTAAACCTGTACCATACTCTCACACAATGCCAAGCATTACTTTAACTCTACATATGATAGGGGACGGATTCCGCTCCCCCCTCCCTACCAAATGTTTTATAGTAACTTTCGAACCACGAAAGCGATGTTGCTGAATCTTATCTAATTTTAATATAAATCTATTTTACACATACTGTCGAATTTTGAACGACATACCTTCAGTAGATCAAAAGATAGGGGTCATAACTATTTTAAAGTGGGAAATCTTATGTAAAAATTGAGATCATTATTTTGACATACTTAGAGTTTGCGCATGTAAAGATAACATGATTTATTTTTCAAACGGGAATTTTTTTCCTAAAACCACAAATTAAGTATATTTAGATTCCGCTTATGTGTATTAAAATAACAAAATCTATCAAACAATGCATATCGATGTTTCTTTGTAAAATATTAAATCCGACACAATATTTGGAGTGTAGAAGCGAACGCTAAAATTTGAGGGTTTTGGGTCTATGGTCTCAGCTTATGAACTTTAGGGTCTCCAGTATTGAATATCAGGGTTTCGGGTCTCACGATTGGGTCCCGGGTCTCGACCCCCAAATCTCACTTTTCTGACAACCTGCTGTAACTGAGTGAGACAAAATGTGTATATATATATATAGTATAAAAAATTGGAAAAATCAATTATTTTTAATGCCCAGATCATTAACGGTAAACAGACCTGATGAAGTAAAGAAAATTTCCACCAATGCGTTATTCTTTGAATATATAAGCACACACATATTATTTTACTAGTTTTATGCATTTTTATGTATACATCTATTATACACACGTTAACAACATTAATTCTCTCGTAGAAAGTGAATCATCGCGCAAAATCTATCACAAACTCTTTCTAATTGTAATAGCCAGTAAAATAATGATAAAAGTTGAATTTAGGGCATGGCCATATATCCGATCAGTTATTTGGGCTTCAAACCTTCGAAAATGTTAATTTCTCGCTTTTAACCCTTCGTTAGTATGGTGGAGTACTTAATCTTAGACATTAATATAGAGACTTTTTTCAAAAGTTCGACAAGTAATGCCACAAGCAAGACAAAAACGCGGAATACGACCACATCAAGCCCCCTGAGATTTATCTCGTAGACTTTAGACTTAGGAGCTTAGGATCTTTAGACTTTTTGCAAACTCAACAAATTTTGTTTCTTCTAGCAGTCTAGTACCCAGGCTTTTGGAACAAATTCAGATTTTCACGCCAATCGTCTTGCTAATTAAAATTATAGACTTTTTCTCTACGTTGAAATTTCGAATTTTTGCAAATGTTTCACTTTGTCCACGGTATGTTTGGCCAATTGTACCCCCGGAAATTGGTTAATTCATGAAAAGGTATTAGAAGATTCAGGGGGCAAAAAATCACAAAAGTACGATGCAGAATTTTAAAGTATGTAAGAAAATAACCTCCTGAAAAATAGTTTTTGTTATGTTACTCTTACAGCAAAACTTAAAAATTCAGGGGATCAACACCATATTAATGAAGGGTTAAGGGCATGGTCTTTTATACGGGGTAATTAAGTTAGCAAAAGATACTTGCTTTGTTCTTCTGGTTATTGATAACACACAGCATGCAAAGCCTACCGAATACGGCCCGTATTTCTCCGCATTCAGATTGTGTATTGCCGTATATGGTAATACACAGTCCGAATACGGAAAAATACGAGACGGTATTCGGTAGGCTTTCACGCAATGAAAACTCTCATTAAATATAAAGTATTTACCAATTCCGCAGTAAAGACGCTAAATAAATATCAGAGGGCATTGTTTTAGCGTCTTTACTGCGGATTTTGAACAAGTGTTTACCCAGTTCGTATATGATAACCTTTGGAACAATATTAGAAGGTCGTGATCATCATAACAAAGTTAAACAAGCAGCTTGCATTTATCAACATTAGGTTCTTTGAATATTCATTTCTACAATACTTTACTTTCTACGTACTATATCTAATGGTATCAGTTTAGTTTCGAATATCATCATTCCACGTTCAAGTATTTGGATCTGCTGTAACTAAATTGGAAGCGAACCATTCCCATCAATTATATATCTGAATGTATTTGTTCTGTTAATTTTTGTATTTATATCTTCAAGTGCACTTGGATAATTTGGTGTATTCGTTTCAAATGTGGAAAAATCAAATTCGAAATCAAAATCAGTACCCTTGAATTTACGATAACTTTTGCAACGATTGAAATAAGCATTACGATGTGACGTTTCGATAATCTGCAACACCTCGTTTATTTCCTTTTGTTTGGTTTCATTTGGAACATGTAAAACTTTTCGATGATTTGAACCGTTATTTCGTTGCCGTTTTCTTTGTTTTTCTTTAAGTATTTTCATTTTCACGTTTGCAGGAAATTTTACGTCTTCGTTATGATTCACATCGTTTTTCTAAAGCATATAGAGAGAAATCATGTTAATTGATGCGCTAAAACACACTGAATGTGTAGTCAACGTAAATAAAGACGTTGTTTTGACGTCTAGACGTCAAAACGACGTATTTTCAACATTAATAAGACGTCGAGTGGCATTGAGCAAAACCCCGCCAGCTCAAACCATATTTGCGTTTCCCTTCGTACGGATTCCTATACTATACAAACCGGATCCACCCAGACAGAGCGAGAAAGATTACCTAATGTGGTGCCGGATATCTCCGGAAGGTATGCGGAAACATACTTGACAGTTTTCCGTGCTTCGTGATATACTTTTCCCAAATCATGATTCAAAGAAGGTTTCCCAGCCGGCAAAAATTTGTTCAAAGTCAGCAAAATAACGTTAGAACAACGTTTGTTCTAACGTTATTTTGCTGACTTTGAAAAGGTTTTTGCCGGCTGGATTTATATATTATCCACAATGAAAAATACTACCGAAGACGGTCCCGACTATTCCCATATTTGGACCTTGTATGACCATATATGGCAATACACGGGATCGTATTCGGTATTCCTCTCTTTTTAAATACTAGTTAAATTAACACAACTCCTCCGTGGACAATCTGTGCTACTCATCCATCATATACCAACTACTCCGTATTTATGTGTATTTTGTCTCCCCCACTGAGTAAGATTAGAAAAGAAGCGACATTAACAATGTTCGGTGCATGCGTTGAATGGGAATGTAGATAAGGAAATGGCACGACTTTGAACATGTTTTTGTCCACTGGGTCGTGGACACTGGGTCCTGCCTGTGACGTCTAATTAACCTTTTGAGTGTAAAACTATGAATTAATTTAAATGTTAATTATAGACATCAACCTCGTTCCCAGGGCTTCTTGCCTTTGGAACGAGGTTGTTATAGACATCGCATGTGTTGATTACTTTGCACTACATGTAACACCATCCAACCTCGTTCCCAGGGCCGAGGTTGAACACGATCATAACAATATACATAATATATAATATATATAAGTTTTTGCCCACTGGCTAACAATACCCTGTCGGCGCCTAATTAACGTCAGAATTACGTCGTTTTGAGGTCAAGACGTTAATTAGACGGGAACACTTGGTAAGTTTATAATTGCACAAAAATTCAATTAAGGTAATATTAGTTTATAATTAAATCATGCAGACACACGACGCCGGATCAACGTCAAAACGACGTCGTGACATCGTTTCAACGTCGTGCGCTCAATGGGAAAGGTCTTTTGTGCAAACCTAAATTACTTCACAGCCGGCAAAAACCCGTTCAAAGTCAGCAAAATAACGTTAGAACAACGTTCGGTGAACGTTGTTTTAACAATATTTTGCTTACTTTGAACAGGTTTTTGGCGACTGGGAAACGATAAAATGTATTAAAAGCGAACAAAAATACTGTCACTCAAAAAAAATATTTAGTGGTAGAATTCCTTACAATTTGATTCTTTTTAAACTATGAACATTTTGCAGTACAAATAGCGCAACGACATGATCTAATGACCCTAGCTCTTACCAAAAGCATGTTGTTGTTTTTAAGGTAAAGTGTGAACATATATAGTTACACAAACTAGTCTCAACAATATTTCATTTATTCTCTTAAGTTTTTTTCACAAACATAAGTGGATTTCATTTCTGCATAATAAAGCAATTCGGGGAAGGTCTATTGCACGCTAGTCTTTTAAATAAATCTCTGTGGAAGCATGGAAGACAAATTATTACAAGTCGAATAGTTATAAATACCCCCTGGGTAAATTTTTTGATTCGTTCTATTCATCAAATAATATAAGAAATGTGAACAAATAATTAATAGGATTTATCTAAAGTCTATGTACTTTGCAACAAAGATATCCAAAATGCCTACCTAAGGTTCTCAAAATAATTAGAGAATCCTTTTTAGTGAACATGTGATAGCTAATAATTACTTGTTGTCACTTTAATATCTGAAACTTAAATCGAATTCACAGCGTGAAAGCCTACCCAATATAGCCTGTACTACAAACTCGACGTCTGGCGAGAAAACGCGGCGAAGTAGTACTTTTTTTGCCGCAGGGGCGGGTCTGCGGAACAGGCTAACCCAATACAGTCCCGTCTTTCTCCGTATTCGGCAATATACAGTCCGAATACGGAGAAATACGGGACGGTATTCGGTAGGCTTTCACGCTGTGATAGATAACAAACTATTTTTTTAAAAATAAATTCAACATAAATGAAATTGCACACACGAGTGTTATATCAACGAGCTTGTAATGGATTGGTTTATTCGGTACAAAGAAATCAATCCATCGCAAGATCGTTGGCTCACTACTCTTCTCGGTAAATATTATTATTAAAACGAAGCTGTGAAAACGACGTGAATGATTACCGAATACGATCCCGACTATCCGTATACGTGTTATGTACTATATATGGAAGCACACAATAGGTCCATTCATAAATAAAATGACGTCATTTTGGAAGTTGGTTTCCGTAAATAATTAAGAGCTTTGGTGTGAATATTCCTAGTCTAAAATGAAGCCATGTTACAACCTCGATCCCAGGGCTTCTTCTCTCTTGACGTCTAAATTTGTGAAAAGCGCTGGGATCGAGGTTGGCCATATTAAAGAAGTTGTTAGAATCAAGCCACGAGGATTTTTCATGGTGTGATTTCTTGCACGAGGTTATTATGGCCGCTACGATTTAAATTAAGAAGGATTTAAGCCAATTAAGATTTTCCATAAAAGAAATTCTAATAAATCTGAAAATTTACACCTAGACTAATTTGATTCCAAGGAAACCAAATTTCATATTCATTTTCCGTGAAAATCGCTCTTAATTTTTAATGTATTTATTAGCGTGTTCATGAACATGCATATATCTAGCATTCTATTTTGGTAGTCTTAATAAACAATAAATTGCTTGTATAAAGTTTTTTATGTTATTAATTACAGCATTAATTAACCTATTAATTACACTAATGGTATTATGTCCTTTATATGGACTTGTGTCTTCATGCGGTTGATATAGCAATTGATAAGGGATACGAACGCATAAACTAATTAAGATTTGTCTACAAATTTAAGTTTGCAGAGATGAACCAATCAATTACGAGATCGTTGACTTAACCCCGTTCGTTGGTTTAACCTAACAGTTATTGTAAATGGGATTAGTTGATAAAAAACTTGTTCAAAGTCCGCAGTAAAGACACTAGAACAACGTTGAATGATATAATTCTAACTTCTTTATCGCGGACTTTGAACAAGTTCTTGCCTACTGGGAAGCATTATTTAGCGTTATTTTTTCGTCGTGTGGTGCTATTAAAAAATGATTACAAAATGATGTATCTGCTCAGTTAACTTCTATGACAAACTCCATAATTTGTATATAATTCTGAAGGTATTTAAAATATGTGAGTTATTTGCCAAGAAACGGAAAATTTAATCATATAATCTTTCCTGTTTGATGCTGACAATATGATGTTATTCGACATCCGATTTTCAAAAAGCCCTCACCTGCCATTACCTGTCAGGTAACGTCACTTTCAACCAGCGTCATCACTGCTTCATTTAGAATTTGTGCGAATGAATTCGCCTACCGAATACCTCTGAGTGCGCGCGAAGTATGTATTGCTAAAGATTGATTTCGATTTGTCTGAATATTCCGCGCGAAAGCCATAAGAATACATTCTATTGGTAGAAATTTGCCATCAAACGGCGCATACGGAGATATCCTCTGGGATCGCATTCGAGTCTTTCATATTGTGACAACAATGATAGAGCAAATTGTCTCGAGATATATTTTATAGCTTTTCCATAAGTGTTGATTTTCACAGGCGAAATATTACGCGCGAAAGTCAATAGAATCCATTCATAGAATAAACATCTTATGATATGTTGTCGATTTCTATCAATGAAATATATTCTCCGCCTGCGAAAACTGTCCTTGAAGCCGAGTCTCCGCTGGGCGAAAAATCTCGCGGGTGCGACTTTTCCTCGCTGCTCCACATGCGCAGTAGCAATATTTGCAATATCTAATCATGTCGCGGCGGAAGACCAAATTTTCTGGAAGGTAAAAACAGGTCTAATTCATAGCAAGAACACCCCCTTAGAGCACCTATTTTTGAAAACATCTCCGTTGGCTGCTTTCGTATGCTTTATACTGTCAATTTCTTTTAGGAGAAATTGATCACAACTTTAGAACATGCACACACAAATAAATAATTATTAGGCTAGTGTTGCTTTTTGTAATCATAACAACATGAAAAATATAACATTGAAATCATTCGCTCGCCGCGATATATTTCGCCTAGTGGAGACTCGGCTTTAATGTTTTGTATAAGATATACCTTCTTTGAATGTTGTGTATTCTTGAAATCGGTGAAATTGGAAATAATCTGAAGTTGTCGATATGTGTTTCGTTTGCGCTTGTTACCTAAGAAAGAAAAAGGAAATAAAATCAATCTGCAAAGAAGAGTGAGATGTCAACGATCTGGCTTATTGATTGGTTGATTCGGTTCGAAGAAACCAATCAATTGCAAGATCGTTGACTCAGCACTGTATTATGTCGACGAAACCAATCCTTTAACGAGAATGTTACATGTCATGTGACATCAATGTCTTTAAATAGAATGTTTTCATTTGATTTTCGCGCGAAATTTTCCACCTAATGGAAATCATACTCGACATTTGGCACGTGGCTTGACTGACGTCAATGATCAAGTAATTGATTTGTTTCTTCAATACGATGGATCAAATCAGTTACCATCTCGTCTAAATATCTTTTACGACACCCCGAACACAAATAAACAGGAAATCTACTGATTTTCTTGACTTAATCCTATAAAATCCTTTATCAGAGGTTAAGCAATACGACATCATAATAGCGTTTTATAAACATTATTTTATAAACGTTGCTTCGATAATGTCTAAACATTCTTTGGCACGGAGCATATGTTTCCGAACACTGCGAGAAGCACTACCGAACATGCTCCCGGATAAGTCCGTATATAAGTACGGTTAATTCCGCATATGTATAAGTTTCAGAGAACTTCTGCGTGTGTATGGTAAAATCGGAGATCATCGGGAAATCGCAAATCGACTTTAAAAGCCGTGGAGTTTAGTGAGAAAAAATACAAGGAAGACTACTCTGTATAAAATATTCCTTGCTATATTATGCCATAATATATATAGGCCGATCTCCGTTAGGCGAATACATTCGCGCGAATGTTACTTGAAGCCATTATATTGGTTGAAAGCGACGTCACTTAACAGGTGACGTCGCTTTCAATCAATGTAATGCCTTCACTTATAATTCGCGCGAACGAATTCGTTTAGTGGAGATCCGTCTTTATATACAGTTTGTATATGGAAATATCCGGCGTGTGCAGTCCTTAACGCCGCAGACGTAATCATTTGTTAATCCGTTTATGATAAACATGCTTTAGTTTATAAATATGCATTGTGTTGGTTTTATCCATTTTATGATAACCATTCTTAGCAGACAAAAAACTTGTTCAAAGTCCGAAGTAAAGACACTAGAACAACGTCGTTCGACGTTGGTCTAGCGTCTTTACTGCGTACTTTGAGCAAGTTTTTGTCTGCTGGGTGTACATAACATAGGACAGCTTGAAATATTTACGACTAATTCCATATTACACGGTATGATAGACTACCGAATACAGAATCGTATACTCCTTATATGGCAATACACAGTAGGGCCGTATTAGTTTTTAACGTGTTATACGATTGTAATATATGCCATATAAAGAAGTATTTGTAACTGTACTCAACAGACATCTACACTGTGTCTACGCCCTATACATACCGCTAGGTAAGACTGCATCTCTTAGAACGTGCCCACATTCACATGAACGGTTGGTTGCTGGTTGCTAAAAAAGCAGATGTTAATATATTTATTTATCTCTCTTGCGACAACTAAGACTATCCTAAAACTTGCCAAGATTGAATTCCACTAGACAAAAGATTATCTGGGAAAGCCAAAAGAAGACAGTCCATTGGTAGAAATTAGAATGGCTTCTTTTGGTTTTCACAGCACTTTTAAGGCGGATTTCCAGTGGATGACTTTGTTCGCACGAATTTTAAATGAAGCCATTACATTGGTTGAAAGTAACGTCACCAATCAGGTAATGTCGGTTTCAACCAGCGTAATGGCTTCATTTAGAATTCGTGCAAACGAATTCGCCTAGTGGAGATCCGCCACTACGATAACGTTTTTATCAAGGGGAACGCAACAAATAGAAAAATGCATATGCTATAATTACCCCCCACCCCACCCCCTAAAAATACACTAATAGAAATAAGAATGACTGTTAGAATTTTGTAAATACGGGTGATGGTCTGAGAAGAATTACGCATAAGCAATATGATGAAGTAAAGAGGATTACCACAGCCAGAGATTTTACTCAAAAAATAGGGAGAATCGTAAGGCCGCTTAAAGTATGCCTTTTACAGGGGGATGACCTTTGGTGTACACAGTTTCCAACCCCTTTAGCCCGGAATAATATTTGACTAAACAATTTTTGACTAAACTCGTGAGTGTGAAAATTCACTGAACCTACCATTTTGTTACAAGCAATGCATAGAAGTTGGCACACTGCATCGTCCATCGTTTTTTAAAAAGTCAGTATATGCTTATAGATGATTTAGATGTAGTTGTTTAACATCCCCTTTCTAGCACTGTTAATATCAAAGTCGTTTCTCATAGATCACATTACGAAGAGACACTACTAAAATCAAAATAATAACACACGACGTCATAAGTAACACTCCATTGTTGATGTTTTATAATAACTTGACTTGTAAAATTAAAGTTTATACACCATCCTTTAGATTTACTTGACACAGTTACGATCAGATCTTCGCGTTGCAATACAGGAAGTTTAAGTATATCTGAAATTGCTAATTGTAAGTATTTGAGCTCATTTTGAGCATGGTTGATCACAGAGAAATTATAATTAACATCTGTGTAGGAAGATCTTCTTATAAGTAATATCTTTTATTGCTAATATAGCGATTAGTCAGAAGAGATTGAATTGCACAACGTAATGAGTGGCGTATAACCTCACGGGTTTACGTCGAATAAATCTGTATGCATAAACCTAATATGGTTTTGCAGAGAGAGTCTTTTTTGTAAAATATATAACCAGTTCGAACAATTTTAAATATAGTGAATTTCCACAAAATAATTCTCTCTTACAGTTGTAAAGAGACATCTCTATAAGAATACACGCATTGGGTAAAAACTTGATTAAAAGCCCGCAGGCTCTAGAACAACGTTGTTCTATAGCGTCTTTTATTACAGACTTTGAACAGGTTTTGCTCGTAAAGAAAGGTTGGACCAGTTGAAAGGAATACTTCTGTATTTTGTACAGAAAACCCTTCCCAGTGGGCAATAACTTGTTCAAAGTTCGCAGTAAAGGCTCTAGAACAACATCGAAGACTTTGTTCTAGCGTCTTTACTACTGACTTTGAGCAAGTTTTTGCCCACTGGGTTTGCCTGTGCAGAGGTAATATCTTTAAATAGCCATAGAGTTAAAACTTTAGAGAGTACTTCTACAAAATGATAAATTAAGAAATTCTTGTTATACGTCATAAGGCCGTTTTTCCGTGTTGTAGCAGAAGAATACCCTAAACTGAATACAAAACGCTTACAGGTAATATGAACTCTGCAATAACTTGTTCAAAGTTCGCAGTAAAGGCGCTAGAACAACATCGAAGACCTTGTTCTAGCGTCTTTACTGCTGACTTTGAGCAAGTTTTTGCCCACTGGGTTTGCCTGTGCAGAGATAATATCTTTAGATACCCATTGACGTGTGACGTCAATTTCTACTAATGGAATGTCTTCTTTTGGAATCCGCGCGGAATTTTCCACTAATGGAAATCCACCTTTACTCAGAAGAATACCATAAACTGAATACAAAACGCTTACAGGCCATATGAACTCTATCAACCACACCCAGTGGGAACAAACTTGTTTAAAGTCCGCAGTAAAAGAGCTAAAACATTGTTCTGACATCTTTACTGCGAACTTTGAACAAGTTTTTACCTACTGTGCAGACCGTTATTCTGAGTGAGTAAATAAGTAAATGGTTTTTGTCTTGCAAACGAATGAAAAAGATCATGTTTTTGGTAAGAGCTGTTTGAGCTGAAATTTTTAGTAATTGACTTCTTTCGCTAAATTTATTCAAATCCTGGATAACATGATTTATTCCTGGATAACAGGATTTCCTCCCAGTTCGTATGACCTTTAACCCTTCGTTAGTAATTTGTTAATTCATGGGAAGGTATTAGAACATTCAGGGGGAAAAAAGTCACAAAAGTATGATGCAGATTTTTAAAGTATGTAAGAAAATAACCTCCTGAATAATGATTTTTGTTATGTCACTTTCACAGCAAAATTTATAAACTCAGGGGGTCCACACCATACTAATGAAGGGATAAGGATAGCGTCCAACCTATAAAACCTATAAACTGATATTCAGTATTTTATAAATATCTCGAAAGCTATACAATATATGCTATATTTATGATGTGCTATATACTATATGTATAGGTTTCGAGATATTTATAAAATACTGAACATCAGTTTATAGGTTTTATAGGTTGGACGCTATCCTTGTCCCTTCATTAGTATGGTGTGGACCCCCTGAATTTATAATTTTTTTTGTGAAAGTAAATTGGACACTATCCTTAACACAATGGCAACACGCAGTTCGAATATGGATTTATAAGGGTTCGCATTCAGTAATTTTTCACGCTGTGTAAGTAAATTAATATTCCAATAAAATTCACAAATGTACTTATGTCCGAAGTTATAACGAGATCTTTATAAGGGAGCATCTGCATCGTTACCAGGGGAAGAGTGCTGAATCAACGATCTTGTGATTGATTGGTTTCTTCCTACCGAAGAAACCAATCAATTGCAAGCTCGTCGACTTAACACTCTTCATCGTAGATTTACTTTCTCAAATTTATTGATTTTGACTTCTTTAAAGCTGCTAAAATATCTGCCTTTTGAAACAAATTTTGGAGAGGGCTCCAAAAGGCCCATGACGTTTTATTAAGCTTTCATAAAATGCACACATGCATTTCAACTGGCTATAAACGGATACCACCCACACAACTCAGATTAATTACTGCAGTTTGAGAAACAAAAGCATCATATTACGGGGATGAAACGATGACAGTTAATATCTTGGAAAGTTTTTGCGTAGCTAGTCACAACGTGGAAGACTATACGTATCCATATAAGTCCGTATTCGGCAATGGCAATACACAGTCCTAATACGGAGTTATCCGAGTCCGTATTCAGTAGCCTTTTGCGCTGGGAGTTCTGCAAGCTAATAATTTAAAACGTGTAAAGATGTTGCATAAAACATAGAAAATAAAAAAAAGTTCTGGGAACTATTTTATAATGTTCCTTCAAAATAATTCGAACAAAATTCCATCAAACAATGTACTGCTGTTAGTTTTTGTTATTTGAATAAATGCGCATGCGTGAGTATAGCCAACTATCAATGTCATGCTACAGTTATTATAAGGAATGCTTTGTCGTGTGGTACGTTTTCTAGAATCGTGTCGCACGTCTGAATTATTGGTTATTTCGTACAAACCAACCAATCGCATGCTTGTTGACATACGCTTCCACGCGGTGTTAATTTATCTGTTAATCTCTTGATATTTGATATTGTTTTTAAGATTGATGTTGGTAATTGTGCAATGACAAAAATGTGACGGTTGTTCTAGTTATTATTTATAGTTTATGTTCAAACCTGTCAATGCTGTTTAGTTCCTTTGTAACCAAATTAGGCAAAGGTAGCTACAGATTATTATTTTTTTATTTTTAGATAACCATTGTAATCTGATTAATTTAATTTCCCTAAAAATCAGTTACCAGGAAACGATAACAACATAACAACGTGTTGCTGTCCAAAAGAATAGGAAGTACTTAGGGTATTTAATTTAAAAATAGGAAGTACTTAGGGTGTTTGGAGAAAACTATTTAATTTATGAGAAGTGGCTCAATATTGAGCTTCTTTAGGTTTTCGCGTTACCTTTTCGCCTAAAAGAAATCAAACTTAAGAAGCTGTGTATTTAGCTACCAATTTCATGCCGAAGAAGTATTAAAATCATTAAAAATTCAAAACTGGACACATTCTGTCACATGGTCATGCTAAATATAAATCTGATTATAGTCAAAACGTACAGGAATCTTAGATCCTGAACTTTATGCGAGCATAAAAGTACCCAGCCGGCAAAAACCTGTTCAAAGTCAGCAAAATAACGTTAGAACAACGTTCAAAGAACGTTGTTCTAACGT
>JAULBZ010003049.1:0-17310 GCA_032360805.1 Neoturris breviconis
CCTGTTCAAAGTCAGCAAAATAACGTTAGAACAACGTTGTTCTAACGTTATTTTGCTGACTTTGAACAGGTTTTGCCGGGACACCTAAATGAACTCAAACCGGTTTGAGTTAAAACATTTTTATTACGGTTTTTGGTTACTTTGGTTATTAAACATACTGCCAGCGAACCGAATCGCCCCGAAAAACGACGGATCGTTAAATGTTAAACCATTAATAGAGTCAACGTCTTCAATGAACGTCATAGATAATACCGTTAATCGAAGCGATTGCTTCTACCGTACATTTTTCTACGTCACGACACTGTCAGTCGTTTTTACCCGTCGCCAAAAACGTTATCGCATATAATGAATTGGCGCAAATTCCATCGAATGCACTAATTCAGAAACCATCATCGTCAAATATATTTGTGCCACCCTGGTCAGTCGACCCCGATCAGCCCGTCACTCACTCGCCACAAGAAGTGCCAAACAAGGACGTAAAAATTACACGAGAAACTATAGATAAATTCATTGACCAACTGTTTGAAGGCGAGACACAATTGACGATGACGTCATTAACACTTCCAAAATTTTAAGAATACGAATCAAGAAATCTCCCAACAATCGAACTTCACAGATTCGATGGCACACCTAACAAATGGCCAGAATTTATTGAGAACTTTAAAACTGGAGTGCATTTAAAAATGACTTTCGATAACAATACATGAATGGAACGTCTACTTAGTGTGTTGGATGGGGAAGCAAAAAGGTCTGTCGAGTTGATCGTTTCAAATGAAATTTTCTATGCAGTTGCATTACAACGAGATTTTGGTAAGGCAGTCGTGGTATCGCAACTAAAATTGAAAGCTGTTCTAGATCTACCCCAATTACCGTCAAATGATCGTACGTCATTACGTCGTTATCGTTGTAGCGAATTTAAATATACCAACTCGAAATTAAACGAACTTAAGCGTAAATATAACCCAGCCGGTAAAAACCTGTTCAAAGTCAGCAAAATAACGTTAGAACAACGTTCTGGCTGGGAAACACCTTATTTACCACAATTAAACGACACCGACGTAACAGTCCTTATCAGAGTTGACGTGCCATTTTTACATTTACAAAACGACGCTCGGATTGTTAAAAGAGGAGAACCGACGGCGATTTTAACGCAATTAGGAGGAAACAACGGAACAGGTTCTGATCAAAGTTTTGTTAATTATATTCACACTGAAACGGATGAGTTCCATATCAATATCGATATCGCCAGGGATACACCCATATAAAAACATTAAAAGATAGCTAAAACACATAACAACAACAATAACAACAACAACAACAAAAACAACAACAACAACAACAAATTTTGGTCGAAATTCGAGTTTGTTCCAAGAGCCTGGTTACTAGGTTGCTAGAAACAACAGAATTTATGGAGTTTGGAATTTCTTCCGTCTACTTGATAAATAACTGGAGACAAGTCTCTACGGACTTCTCGTTGTCGTTTTCTGCATTTACGTTTTACTTGTGGTGTGTATTATTTCTTCGAAATTTTTAAAATGTTTCATATTTTTATGTAAAGGGTTGTAGATCCTTGACCAGGACTGGCTAAAAATAAAACTTGATTTTATAAACTACTGTTTGTTGTTGATAGGTCTCGATATGCAAGTCGAACTAGAGAAACGTAGCTAATACGCAAGACTATGTCGTCTGTCGCGACGTTAAAACGACGTAATTTCTACGTTGATATGACATCGCGTGCACACTACTCTGCAGTATCAATTGAATGGAAGGGCATGAACAAGCGAGAGGGTATGAACAAGCGAGAGGGTATGAACAAGCGAGAGGGTATGAACAAGCGAGAGGGTATGAACAAGCGGGGGGAGGGTATGAACAAGCGGGAGGGTTGAAAATTATTCCTTTATTAAGCGAGGGAGTTGAAATGCGGGGGAGGAAATGTTGACAAATTTTTGTACTTACTATAACATGAAAACAATGGCACTTTATTATTGCTAACTATGTCGTTCCCATGGCTTCTTGCCTTTTCGAAATACAGAAGAGCTCTTCCGTATTTCCAAAAGGCAAGAAATCCTGGGAATGAGGTTGCGCTAACTCCGTCGTTTGTGTGGAAAGTAAGTTGAGTCGATTATGTTAATTTATTCTAAAGTTAATTTGAACGTTTATCAAGCTCGTCCCCAGCCCCTTTTGACTTTTTTTTAGTTTTTAGCGACTTGACTGTTGTGTTATTGTTGACTTCCTAAAACTTTATAAGAAGGGTGTTGGAATAAGAGCGGGAGGGGAGTGGAACATCTGTTTGCGGCTTCTGCATGAGCGATCTATTTGTAGTTTCACAAACAAAGCAATCTGCTCTTTTCTAGATGGATTTGAAATCTACTCGTTAGATTGTATTCCAACTTCTTAATATGTGATGAATCTTCTCGATCTTCTATTATTCTGAATACATTGCCCCGTATATTCCAGTATATGGATTGTGTGTCATATATACGCCAACTATGTTTAAAGTCAGCAGTAAAGACGCTCGAACAACGTCGTTCTAGCGTCTTTACTGCGGACTTTAAACAAATTGGCGTATATATGACACACAACCATATATGGGATTATTCGAGAATAGAGTGAAAATGAATATTAAGATAGATTGCTTTTAATCGATTCCTATTGAATTTCTGAATGTGAAAAGTATAAAAGCAGATATCAAGAATCTAAAATGCACTAAGATTATGATGCTAAATATTTGGATGCATCTATATTTTGGAATCTACAGCATTTATTCTGCAAATGATTTTACTTAATCTTAAACTTCAAGCCATCGATTGTTTCTTCAATATAGAAACGCTACCTATCAATAAAAAGCAACAGTTTTAATTGAATTTAAAGATGTCAGTAAACAACTGGAATTTAAAAACGTCTAAAAACCAATTAACCATAACCTCTTATTGAGCATAAACATAATAATTGGCATTGAGTTAATTCAATGAAGCGTGCAGTTTTTGATCAAGTCACTGACTTTCTGAAAACTATGGTCATTCGCTAAGTTTACCATCGAAAATTCGCCGCAGCAGATAGTTTTTAAAATAAAATTAATATTTGCGTAAGGGCCTCGGATGAATGAAAAATAAAAGGTAACGATATTTATTCTTAGCATTATAATTATAATTTAAAGATTGTTACTTATGACCATTTTTAATGATGGTGTAGTTGAAATTTAGAACATTTTATATGCAGAATATACTGAAGGTTTAAGTTTATAAAATTTGATCGAAATTTGATCGAAGTTGATCTGCAGAGAAGAGTACTGAAATGGATTACTAAATGACTATCTCAAAAATAAATGTACAAAGAAGAGTACACGAGTCAACGATCTTACAATGGATTCGAAGAAACCAATCCATGGTAAAATTGTTGATAGAAATATGATATTATATTTTAGGGGCAGTTATACAATGAGGATTTTGTTAATTTTCGCCTGTTGCTTGCTGGCGACAGGTAAGCTATATCTAAATGATATATTATTTATTACTGCTGTTTTAAATTTTATCTGTTTGGGTAATACATTCTCTTTATTTGCATGATAACTCATGTTATATTTCACTGATGGGTATTGTTCATAAGCAAAGGCACGCAGCGCGCATGCGTCGTTATAATGATTTTTCGTTTTAACCGTATTTTCACGTGTAAACAAAAAAATAATATGTAATACAAACAATTTGATTTTTTTTAACAAAAAAAAAAGCATTCCACGATACCATTCTCGCAAGGGAGTTTATTCGTGTAAAATACGAACATGGAATGCCATTATAGAGGAAAAAAATAAAGTAAAAGCATAAAGTTGGCAACAGAGATCATATATAAAATGGTGAGTTGTCAGTTTCTTATACCATAATGCACTACCGTAAGTTCACGAATAAACGCCCTGCTTTGAAATTTATCTTTTCTTTGTTGCTAAGCAAAAACATAACAAACAAAAAACAACAATATAAAGTGGTAAAATTTTACATGTATTGCAGTTGTAAAAAAAAAGACCGTTTATTCGTGGAAATACGGTGGCTAAAATTATTATACTTTTGCATGTGGAGTAATTTCTCAGCGTACCATGGTCAAACAACGTTGGAAAAAGTTCAAAGCGTTCATTTGAACTTATTTCGGCTTCGTTAGTCTATCGATTGTGTTGGAATTTTTTTTTATTATTATTGGTACAGGCAGCATTTTATGTTCTATATCTTCTTCGTATATACCCAGTCGGCAAAAACTTGTTCAAAGTCAGCAGTTGTTCTAGCGTCTTTACTGCTGACTTCCAACAAGTTTTAGGGCTTTTTTTAAATATTTCATCTTTTATATTACAATACGTTTTCATTAGAGGTCGTCTCAAAAAAATAAAATATACGGAGGAGAGCACAGAGTCAACGATCTTGCAATGGATTGGTTTCTTCGTACCGAAGAAACTAATCCATGGCCAACTCGTTGACAATACACTCTTATTTTTGGAAAGGAAATTCTAGATCCCCTAACCTAACCGGCAAAAACCTGTTCAAAGTAACAACATAACATTCTGTGAACGTTGCTCTAACGTTATTTTGCTGACTTTGAGCAAGTTTTTTGTGCTTCTTTATTTGTTGATATTGTTTCGAAACAATATTTTGAGTTGATCCTTTAATGCTCACTTTTTGAATGATACGTATCTTTTCATATTCTTAGGTGCATTCTCTGATGACACAATAAAAACAGAGACTGCAAGTAAACGTAGCAAAGTGGATGAAATACCTGAGTTAATAGCAGTTGCTTCTGATGACAAAGAAGAAGAAGAACCTACAGAAGATGAGCCAAGTAATATATATTTTATTAGTATTTGATTGGTTTAAATTATATTTTATTGTTATCTGATTGGTTTAATTTTCTATATTGTTATCTGATTGGTTGAAATGATTAGAATGAATAATCATGCATGCTTATTAATTTTTGCAATTTTGCAACACAAAAAAAAAGATGTATCCATTAAAATAAAAAAACCCTTCATAAAACAAGGGGGGGGGGGTAAAAGGAGTAAAATATAAAACTTGTAGTACCTTAACCTGTTAGAAAATGGCTCAAAATAACAATCTGTAAATACCGCCCAGATATTCTCAAAATGCATCCACACCGTGAGACTCTACCGGGGTTTTGTTAACTTTATGATCCAAATCTTTCTTCGTACAATAGTATCTCTCGTTCTTTGAACGTTGTTCTAATGTCATTTTGATGACTTTGAACAGGTTTTGGTCGGCTAGAAAGTTAACTTGACGAAGACTTTTTACGAATTTGTTTACATTGTTATTTTTAGAGAGGTTGGTTTGTTACTTTAACTTTGAAACAAAACCTGATGCTAAGCAAGCAAAGAAAGGAACCATTAAAGTTATTACCGATAAATCCGGATATGATAACAATGGTGATTTCTCTGTTGGTGGTGAAATCCTAAAATACTCCGAAAAAGATTTTACTTGCAACCAAGCTGCACGTCTCTGGGAAAGCGATATTTTATTCAAGGGAGATCTTTTCCAAGCAAAACCAAGAAAAGCAATTACAGTAGCAGCTTGGATAAAACTTGAGGAAAAGCCTGGTCAGCATTCCATATTTGATACCATTGGAAAGTCTCATAATCAAGGTCAATTCCATTTTGAAGTAAATGATGGTGTATTAAGGTGGTTTCATAGAGATGAATGCAAGCATACAGTTTTTGAAACAATGGCTCATACAGTACCAAAAGGTAAATATAACAATTGGTTGATATCAACTAAGCAAAAGATTCGCTGTGAAAGCCAACATCACGTGACATCATATCAACCTCGTCAATAATTTTTGATTATATTGGTCAAAATTCCAAATACATAACATGAAAGCTTGTAATGCGAGTAACACATTCTGAAAATCTCATTCTTTAAAGACAACTATTAATGGAGATACGAGTGATTAAAGTTTTGTATTTGTTATGCTAACTGTGTGGCAGCCGTATTGTTTGGCCAAACTGCATCGCTTTTCTGCATGATTACATGAAGTTGCAGCTAGTTTTTAATTAAATAATTGCTTATTTGACCCACTTCCTGTTATTTATAAATGCTGAAATTTTCAGGGTGTGATCAGCAATTACCAATAGTGAACTGGATATTGATTTTAGAATTTTGACAAAATAGGGTGATTATGCGACTTTTAGTGGAAAACTTCTCTGGCTTCAAGGAGTTGTGGCAATCCGCTTAATTATTATTATTTCTATCTTGTTATTTCTAACTTATACTTTGCAGTATCATATATTTGTTGTCTCCTTGTAACAGATTTTTTTTTCTATTTATTTTTATTGATCCAAATTTCCCGTGTTCTAGATAAGTGGACGCACGTTGCTGGAACATACGATTCTAAAACTAAACAAGCAAAAGTTTACCTTAACGGCACATTAAGAAATCAATCTATCGGAGAAGGCGAATTATCACGTGATTGGGCAACACGTGCTGGTATTGGAAATCACATGAAACATCGTCCACTTCGTGGTTCTATTGACGAATTTAGAATATACAACTATGCTTTAAAGCCAGATGAAATTAAAGCTTTAGTTGGAGCTTGTAGAAGCACTGGTGATGGAACTGAAGGTCGTTCAGAAATGTCTGAACCAACAGAAAATGCGAGTCAGGAAGTCAAAAAAGGTATATTTAGATAATCATGCTAGGGATTAGTGTCATGCCAGTGGGCAGACGACGTCGGATTATCAACGTCGAAACAACCTCGTTTCGACGTTGTTTCGACGTTGATCTGACATCGTGTGCTTGCAGTCTCATGGCAGGGATCATGTTTTTTTTTAGCAAAGAAAAGAATATTATTTCAGATGTAACAAATGTTTATAAAAACCAACTGCGTTAGGTCAGCAAACTTCAAATGGGCCACCTCAAGTGCGCCAAAACTTGTTCAAAGTCCGCAATAAAGACACTAGAATAACGTCGAACAACGTCTTTACTGCGGACTTTGAACAAATTTTGCTCACTGGGTTTAGTTGTAATCAGTCCTTTTATCTCCAATTTTTGTATCCTCGTTTTTAATTTATGTCTATTTTGGCATATTTTCTTCTGTTTTTTTTTGTTTTTTTTTATTTCTTCATTTATTTTAGTCGAAGAGAGGAGAAGAAAACGAAGTACGAGTAAAGAGAAGAACAAGAAAACCCAAGTTGTAAAACGAAATTGCGTCACAAAGAGAAGCATATTCCTTGATTTTGAACGAAAAATATAAAGCTGTAGACTATTTTTATATCATCATCGATATTTTATAATTTTATATAAAAACAACAACAACAATAACAACATAATCAACAACAACAACAACGACAACAAACACATTCAATTGAAAGATGTCATAATCGTTATGATATATTTATGAATGCACCTTGTTTAGTAGCTAGAACAATGTAGTTGTGATTAGGGTGTAAAATAGGTATATAAAAATTTGGAACAATATATATTTCCCTAAATTTTGATCCCTTTGCATGTATTTCTCGCAAATATGATCATGGCATTGAACTTACTTGATGAAGTCAAGTTCTGACGACACGTTTTTCTCTCTTTGTTACGAGTGGTCGCATAAATATAATCTTATTATAATCTTATTATAATCTTATCTATCTAGTAGGGAGAAGAGGGGGTGGAGTGAATGGGAGAAGAAGAGGGAGGTTGAAATAGGGAAAAGTGGAATAAAGAGCCTGTAGTGGAAGAAGCAATGACTATTCTACCTAAATCATAAGTGAATTTGAAGTGCGGTAGCTACACACCAAAATAATATTTTTTAGAGAAATATAACATTTTATTGTAAATATGTTTTTTTCGAGATATCATTCAATTGAAAATAAAGTATCTATTTAATTCTATCCCATTACCCAGTGGACATATTATGGATCCATGTCAAAGTGACGTCGTTATGACGTCGTTTCAACTTTGATCCGACATTATGTGCTGGCACATCCTGATTAACACATAATATTATACATTCGATTTATATTTATATTTTTTATAGCAGAAAGAAAGCGATTAATAAATTAACGAAACCTTAGGGACCGTCTCAAAAGTAAAATCTACGGAGGAGAGTACTGAGTCAACGATCTTGTAATGGATTGGTTTCTTCGTACCGAAGAAACCAATCCATTGCAAGTTCATTGACCTAACACGCTTCTGTACAGATTAATTTTTGTTCAATTTTGTGAAGATTAGTTGATTTGACCTTAGCAAAGAAGTTCGTTTTGAAGCGAAATTTTGAAATGGTCGCTTATGGAATATAAAAAGTCGAGATGATGATGAAACTAAAGAGTAAATAATCATCCCAATAGGCAAACCAACGTCGGAACAATGCCAAAATTTCCATTGTTTCGACGTTATTCCGACGTCGTGTACCGGCAGGGATTGAGCGTGACTTTCGTGATCGCGAGAATTAATGCCCTTATAAGGTATGATAGTATATTTTAAAGTAACTGGAAAGTTTATGATTCGTGTTCCAGGTACAATATATGTAAATTTAAAGTAGCGCATTGCATGATATTTATCCTTTGTTTATGAACAATACTACCAAAACTACCTTAACGAGATTAATTTTCGCGATCTGTAATTTTTACGAGATTATATTTTATGTATCACCCGATTAGAAATTTTCAAGATTCGATAATTTTCAAAACAAAAAATCGCGAAGCAACGCCAATTTAAGTAAATATTTACCCTCGCGGAAATTGATTGGGCGCGGAAATTAATCTCTCCAAGATAGCGCCATTATACATTGATGGATAACGAAAAAGACAAAAGTACAGTATTATATATCAATATATCTCATTTATTTCTTTGTCTCGATTTTAGGTGTACTTTCAAAAAGTATACCAGGAGTAAAGACAGGAGCAAAGAGGCAAAGTATTTGTCAGGACCCATGCCCAGACCCATGTACAAATCCTTGTGCCCCCGACGCTGCTGCAAGTGATGATGACGACGAGGATGAGCCAAGTAAGTAGTGTATATTCTATTTAGTTTATTTATTTTAAGATACTGGAAGAGGTATCCTCCAAACTTGTTACAGCGGCTCTTCCCAGTGGACAAAAACTTGTTTAAATTCCGCAGTAAAGACGCTAGAACAACGTTGGGGGCCTTTACTGCGGACTTTGAACAAGTTGACTGTTGTCCCACTATTCATCTGCAATCTTGGACAAAAATATTGTGGACAATGTGAAAGATAGGCATAAATCCCGGAAATTGCGATAAGCAATACAAACCTTGTCCAAATTCAAAAATATCCCAAAAACCTGGAACAATCAAATTCGACCAGTTTATCAATACACCAAAGATACTAAGTCACGTCTTCCTGATAAATCTTTAGGGACTTTTTTTGCTTGTTTTGCCTGCGGCGTTAAAATTTGGTCCAAAATTACAAAAAAGTCCGACATTTCATGTCCAAGTATGGAGTATGCATGGAGTTTTGTATTAATGGTTAAATTCACGTTTAATTTGTTTAATTAGCTAACACTGTCCTACGAACGTCAAGTCTACCAGATTAAGGCAGCCTTTACAAGAACCCCTAAATAAGTTTCACCCTAAACGATCTTGCAATTGAATGGTTTCTTTATGACTTGTCTCTTCGGAAATTAAAAAACTCTGTATTTAAAATGACGGTTTTCTCAGTGAACGAAAACCTGTTCAAAGTCCGCAGTAAAGACGCTAGAACAACGTATTCGACGTTTTTCTCGCGTTTTTACTTCTAGTAGTCCCAGGGGTTCTTTCTGCTCCCTTCAAAAAGCGGAAAGAAGCCCTCGGCACGATGTTGGTTATTACTACTACTATTCAACTCAATGCGCACATGACGTCGGACTAACATCAAAACGACGTGGTGACGACAAGAACTTTATTTACATTAAACTTTTATTTTTAGAGCGCTTAGTTGTTTACTTTAACTTTGAGAAAGTCATGAAGCATGGTCGCATATCTGATAAATCTGGATATGAGAACAGTGGTACAATGTTACCTGGTGGTGAAATCTTAAAATATAACGATGCAGATTACACGTGCAATCAAGCTGCTCGCTTATATGATCATGATATATATCTAAGAGGAGATACCTTCCAAGCTAAACCAAAAGCAGCTATCACTATTGCTGCATGGGTTAAATTGGAAGAAAAAGCTGGCCAACATTCTATTTTTGATACTATTGGTTCTGCTCATCAGCAAGGGCAATTTCATTTTGAAGTTAATGACGGAGTAGTAAGATGGTTTCATAGGAATGAAAAACAAAAAGTTGTATTTGAAACAATGGCACACACTGTATCAAGAGGTAAATTAATTTTTAATTATCTTACAAGGTATATTCGTGGCTTATAAAGGTGGCTTTCTATTAGGCGAAAAATTTCCAACAAAAACCAAATGAAGAGTGTCCATTGGTAGAAATTATGACATTGCATTCTAAAAGAGGGTGAATTCCTGCGTGCAATTCCTTATATAATCTGAAGTTTAAACCCCCTCGGTTGAAATGAGGTTGCACTATAGAACTGGAATGTACACATCGTGAACTGTGAAAGCCAAAAGAAAACATTCCATTGGTAGAAATTGACATTACATGATTGTGACGTCAATTTCTACCAATGAGATATCTTCGCCTTGTGGATACGGTCCGGATATGTTAATATTGACTATGCATTATCCGAATGGCAACACAGCCCATATATGATAATACACAGTCCATATATGGAGATACTCAGTCTATAGACCTATTCCCAAATAAATGAAAACGAGGTGTTGGCTGTTCTAAGCAGAACTTGTTGCAATGCAATAACTTCCTTTTTGTGCGGTACTTCACAAAATGGTATTATTGCATTGCAACAAGTTCTACTTTGAGCAGCCTACACCTCGTTTTAATGTATTTGTGAACAGCTATAGCCACCTTTCAAATTATCCATAAAATCCTCATAAAAATAAAAAAGCGCAAATGTTAATAACTTATAATTATTACGTCACTTTATCATGACGTCATTTGGTAACGTCGTGACGGCTATTTTCGTATTTTGGTATTTTTACTAATTTTGGCGCGCTATTCTAACTAAACTACATTATTTTATGAAAACCTCGGAAAATATGTTATAAATGAATCTTGAAACAGAATGCAAAAAACATCTTTAGAACAAAGGTTGCAGGCTTTGAAAGAATACACACAATTAAAAATAAAAATGCATTGTGAGGTGTGATTTTTGATGACGTCAACAAATAAATAACTATTTCAAAATGATTATTAGATGTTGTAGTACCACCTACTATATTAAGTTTTATGACTGTATGCTAAGCCAATCCTGAGATCTCATCGAAAGCTCGGCCCAAACAGGGTTAATCGAGGGAGGCGCTTATTTAAAAATGTAGAAACTTGAGGGTGCGTTTATTTAAATTTTAAAATTGAAAAAGATAAAAATATTAACAAGCGAAGGAAATGAATTTTACTGTATTCAAGTATAACCTCAATGACATATTTCCCTACATTTCCATTATATACGCTCTTTCTAGTTTTGTTTATTCCTTATTTTCCTATTTGTTATTATTGTTGTTTGGAGGCGCTAAATCAAGTAAAGGGGCGCTAATATGAGGAGGGTGGGCTTACTCAATGGTGTGCTAAAGCGAGGAAATATAGTAACTAACCGGCACAAGCCAAGTATGTTAAGAAGTAAAAAATGTGGCTTATTGTTTGAGATTGGCATACATTATATATTAGGTTTAAAATGGGTTTTCATAAGGATTTATCTAAGTTATACAAACCAGTCCAGATCGAACATGATTAAAGGTAATTTAAGCTCGCTGTTATCATATACGTAGCCTAGAAATCTAAGTGTTCTGTTCTCTTTATCTCCATTATCTCTAGCTGCAATCTTGGAAATTAAATTAGAGCGAAAAGGCGGAAAACGACCACGAAAAGTCTCTAGAGATTTATCTCAGAGATTTAGAATCTTAAGAGTTTTTTCAAACTCGACGAATGTTGTTGTTCACAGCAGCCTAGTATCCTAGGATTTTAGAATAAGTTAGAATTTTCGTACCTTTCGTCTTGCTAATCAAAATTTTAGACTTTTTCCCAAGTTGAACTATCGACTTTTTTGTCTACAGTATTTTTGTCCAAGCTTGTAGCAAACAATTAAAAAATGATAATTACGCGAGAAGAGAACCAAAAAAAGCCGTGTTGTTAAGAAAAGTAAATTGGAAAACCTTCCCCTTATCTATTTCAGGAAAATGGACTCACGTTGCTGGAACATACGATTCAAAATCAAAACAAGCAAAAATATTTATCAATGGACAAATCAGAAATCAATCAATCGGTGATGGGCAACTATCACGTGACTGGGGTGTACGAGCAGGCATTGGTAATAAAGAAAAATGTCGTTCACTTCGAGGTTCAGTTGATGAGTTCAGAATTTACAATTACGCTTTAAAGGAGGATGAAATTAAAGCATTAGTTACAGCATGCAAATCTGGAGGTGCTGCTGAAGGTCCTGGTGGTATGTATTTACTTCTTTTTAATTAAAAAAAGTTGTTCTAGCGTCTTTACTACAAACTTTGGACAATTTTTTGCTTTTGTATTGAATATTATGAAAAAACGCTCAAATAGACCTATTCACAAATACATGTAAACGAAGTGTTTGCTGCTCAAAATAGAAACTTGATGCAATGTAATAGCCCCTTGTTTATGCAGTTGCAGCAAGTTTTTACCTGGAGAAGCCAGCACCTCGTTTTCATGTATTTGTGAATAGGTCTATACAAAAATTCACCGTGTGAGATAACTACTCTTTCCGAATATGGAATGTATATTGCCATATATGGATATACCGGACCGCGCAGTATTTGACGCTGTGATACAGATATATGCTTATTGCATTCTTCTTAAGGCCCTTCTTGATTTATATTGCATTTGTAAGGTCTATCAACTAATTGGATTGCTAATTGGATTGCTTTATTACTGGTTTAAAGCTACTTTATATCTGCCACTGTGCATTGTGCAACATGACTTTAAAATGTTGAATCGATCCTTGATGTTCTTGAAATTGATTTTAATTCGTTGATGTTAGGACGACGTTTGAACACAGTACTCCCATATGATAATGAACTGACACAGCGTGAAAAACTACAAAATACGGACCCGTATAACTCCGTATTTGGACTGTGTATTGTATTGTATAGTCCGATTACGGAGTTATACGGGTCTGTATTGAGTAGGCTTTCACGCTGTGTGAGTGTGGATTGTTTGGATTGGAACCAAAATTAATGCATGTCATGAGAATCTAAATTTGTTTACAGTACATATCCAGTTTATAACCAATCTGTAAACCATGATGACAGATATTGTATTACCATACCATATATGGTAATACACTGTCCATATATGGTAATACACTGTTCATATATGGTAATACACAGTCCAAATACGGGAATGGGATAATAAAGACGTTAGAACAACGTTTTTAACGTTGTTTTATCGTCTCGAACTTTAAACAAGTTTTGCCCCCTGATTAGGACATTGATTAAATAAGACTAAATGCATATTAAAATTTAATATGATCTTTACTGTTTTCAATTAGACACTGCTGCATCTACAAGAACACTAGCACCAACTGAAACTAAAGTTGCATCTGATACTGGAAAAACAGAGAAAGAGAAAGGAGAAATAGCAAAGGATACTGGGGGAACCGAAAAGAAGGATAAGACGGAAGAAGTTAAAGGTAGGTATAAAACTAAAATAAAGATTTCATTTAAGAGTATTCAAAACAATTAACTTTTCAACAATTAGTCCAATCTTGATGCACAACATACCCATTAGGCCAAAGACTTGTTGAAATGACGTTGTTCTAGCGTCTTTACTGCTGACTTTAAACAAGTTATTTCGCTCATTTTTGTCGTCAATCTTATGGACACAATATGACCAACTTTGTGGATATCCAACTTGATCGTGAGGACACAAAATAGTTAAATTTATATAGAGAAAATATAGGGAACGTTGAGGGTACAACTTCGTCAAATGTCATAGAAATAACTTAAAGTTTTAGTGTGGTTGCCTACATGAGTTAATATTTTGAATCTAGTAACAATTACGTTTTGTATAAACATTTTCATGATTTTTATTTAGCGGATGAAAAAGATGAACCGAAAACAGGACTGAAAAAATAGAAAAATGAACAAGAAACCAATGTTAAGAAACAAACAGCGGTGTCATTTCATTCAGAAGCAAGAAATATTGATTTATATAAAAATACGCACCAAACACCATATACATCTCTTCAACTATTCTATATCTCTGTGGGAACCACCTGCTATAGTGTTTTCATTCTTACAAAACCCTTCCTCCTTTATCTCTTCCAATGAATCCAACACCTACCCAACCCTTAAAACATATCAGATCTGTCAAACACCTCATTTGATTTAACATTGTAACATTGTATAGTATTTATATTATAATATTTATAAAAAAGATGAAGGTTTTCTATAGTCTGATCTACAGACAATGATCGATCCTTTCTCTTAGTCTGTTTCCTTCTGCAGTCATGTAATACATTGGAATCAGAATTGATTAACACGAAATGCATTAATGTATGATAAATTATTCATTATTGATTTACTTATTTAAAATATGCTTGATATCACTCTTTATAAGTAATAATGGTACCAAAGCTACCATGAAAAATAAATAATTATTTTCTTGTTGCACAAAATTATCATACATTACCTGATGATTCTGACGTCAATGTATTACATTAACTGCAGAAGGAAACAGGCCAAGTGAGATCTGGAAGAATCGAACTTGGTCTGTGGAAGAGGCTAGTTTTTTACGAAAGTATATTTTTCTTGAATATAGTAACCAGTAGGCAATTCATGCTCAAAAGTTAAAATTTGATGTCTTTTTTTAGGGACCAGCTCCAAAACCAATTTTTTGTTAGGGATAAATCATCTAAAATTGCATGCAAAATTCAACAAAAATAAATCTGTGCAAAAGCGTTTTAGGTCACTGAGCTTGCAATGGATTAGTTTCCTTGGTACAAAGAAACCAATCCATTGCAAGATCATTGACTCAGTACTCTCTTAAATAGATTTTATTGTTGAGATGGTCCCTTGGCAATATTGTGTTATGCAACTACTCTCCCGTATATTAAAAAAAGCAAAAAGAAATCTTGCTCGATTCAAATAATACTTGAATTTATTTATTATGAAGTATCCAATATTTATTAGAATTGAAAATATGACAGTTATTTCGTGTTATTGACAACTTGGATTAATATTATGATGACGTAATTGGTTACATTTTAATTGATTTTCATCTCGAAAATAAAATGTACGTTGATAATGTTAAACACACTCGTTCGCGTAAATACAAATATAAATTATATAGAATATATTATGATTTTTCACTTTGCATGCGCTCTGTTGCTTTACTTATGAACAATAACCATCATGTAACCACGAGGACTACCCGTGTTATCTAACCCAATGGACACAATACGTCGCGATCCAAATGAAACTCGCAGACAGTAACTGTAATATAGTTGATAATAGCTAAATTGTTTTTGTTTTATGTTTTAGAAGTTTACAGTAGAAGCGTCTCTTCGTGTTCAGCATTACCTCAAGCTCATAAAAGAGGAGACCCACCACCGGAGTTAGTTGCAACAGGAGATTCGGATGTTAACGCAGATGATGAAGATGAGGAAGAACCAAGTATGTTCAAAACTACTAAGTCGTGTATATATTCTGAACTCTCAGGGGTCGAAATATTTTGTTCTAGCGGATGTTCGAACTCGTAAGAAATATCTCCAAAAAAAAAGTATTTGGACATAAAATTAAAACGAGATTTAATTTCTTATCTCGCTTTTGCGTTCAAATTATCCCAACTTTGCTAACCTTCGAATCGAAATAAGAAGCATTTGAAATAGTGGACATCTATTGTACAATTCAACGCCTCGATATATCGAAATAACAGATCTATATTCAACAGTATTCGTCGGAAAAATCTCTCCTTATCATCTTCGAAAAGACGTCTTTATTTAACATCACGACGTCAAAAAGGCATCTTTTTGACATTGATAAGACGTCGCATGCCAGCAGGACCCTATTTGATAGTCTTTTTATATACTCTCTTTTGTTTAGAGCGTCTTGTGTTATATTTCAACTTTGAGAAAGTTCTCAAACATGGTCGAATATCGGATAAATCAGGATATGAAAACAGTGGTTTGTTGTCAAGTGGTGGTGAAATCTTAAAATATTCTGATAAAGATTACACCTGCAACCAAGCAGCACGATTATGGGGAAGTGAAATAATACTAAGGGGTGATACATTTCAAGCTAAACCAAAAGGAGCTGTCACAATAGCCGCATGGGTTAAGCTGGAAGAGAAAATTGGTCAACATTCTATTTTTGATACTGTTGGTGTACGACATAAACAAGGTCAATTTCATTTTGAAGTAAATGATGGAGTAGTGAGATGGTTTCATAGAAATGAATGTCAACAAGTTGTATTTGAAACTATGGCACATAATGCCCAAGCAGGTATGTTTTCTCGAATAAAATTGTGAAAAGCAATCTACGATTTGAGAGATTCTTCTCTCTTTCTCTCTCTCATTGCAATGATTAGGTAATCTGTTCCACCACGTGGCACTTTTTTAGCCGCGGTGAAAGTCGGCGGAACAAGCTATGAACAGGAGAAATGTTTTGACATATATGTGTGACTGTTATTGGGAACGCGAGTAAGTTTGTGGTTGGAAAGTATCTCTTGCAAATTATTAGAATGACAAACTTCAATATTCCAAAAGCAATATTGTTTGTTTTGACAATCATTATAAAAACATAGCGCTTTGCAATGAAATCATTGTCGGCGTTTTCCATTTTCCTTGGGGTCAATGTTTAATGAGTATAGTAAAACTTTTATTATCCGAACACCGCTTTATCCGAATTACCGAATTACCAGATTATCCGAGCAAATTTCAAATCCCCTGGATCTGAGTTATGAAACTTTTATAGAATACCCCGGATTAAACGACATTTTTCAGTTCGAATGTTAAAAATTACCCCGGATTATCCGAACAAGCAAAAAATACATGAAATATTCAAAAAGGTCATTTTTAATACAGTAAAGTGTTTGTATATCTTTTTATTCAAAATTACATATCTTTAGTCTGGATACCAAAAGTACATTACATTACTGTATTTTAGCCTGAGTTCCAGTCCCTAACTACGACAAGTAGTAGTAGTACTACTAAGTGTGGTAGGTAGGGACTGGAACTCAGGCTACTGTATTTCTGTTTCTGGATTCACAAAGGATATGTATTTT
>JAULBZ010003050.1:0-17308 GCA_032360805.1 Neoturris breviconis
ATTTGAATAGAACATCCCTTGAATCATGTTGTTTTTATTTGCGCAAAATATCCTTTTCTAAACCCCAGTGTCTTGAGCAAAATATTTCTATTTTGGAACGATTCGCGAAATTAAAAACCCGCGAAATTTCCGAATTCGCGAAATTTAAAACCCTTAAAAGTGTTTTTTTTGGCCTTCCCGAAATTAAAACCCCGCGAAAATTAAGACTTTTAAGGTATGTAAAGTCAGATTTCCACGGGTACTGCGGTTGGATACTCACATTCTGCATAAAATGATGACGTATGCAAATTTTTATTACATTTTTGAATAGTGGAGAGCCTTGGGGTATATTGTGACCAAGTTTCAAGTAAAACGGAGCAGTACAGTTCGAAAGTTATTGGAGTGTGAAAGGGATTCCAAGGCAAAATACATATTAAAGAGCTATATGCATATACACGATAACTTAAAAACCTGGTGATTTTAAATTTATTGAGCCAAAAGGTGTTGTCAAGATAGTAAACTCGGTTTTTCACTGAACTGTATTTCGCAATTGCTGCCAAAAAAACATTAAGTGGCCTGGAACTAGCTATAGGTACCATTTTGAAAAACTACAAAAAAATTCCAAATGATGTAATTTGTTTTATCCAACACTACTGCAAAGTTTTATGCATCAAGCTGTATTATTTGTCGAGATATCACCAATAAAGTACCTACTATACTAAAAGATGGTGTCATAATTTTTGCATAAATTACTTTATACCGGATTCTTTAAAAACCTTAAAACTGCAATACCTTAAAGTTGCATAATCACCCTATGCCAAGTTCATTATTGACAATTGCTGATCAAGCCCTTCTGAAGATTTGAGCATTTATAAATAACAGGAAGTGGGTTAAATAAAGTAATATAACGTAAATATTAAAAAAAAAATTCATAATCGTAATCCTAAAAGTTAGGGAAAGTCACAAAATTTGAATGCCATAGCCAAACAATTTTTTTATACTGAAACCAAACAGTGCCAAACTTTTCGAATGTTAACCCTATTCGGATAATTAATAACGATTTGATATTCTTTTTGGTACAGGTGCTCAAACATTTGATGCCAGCAGAAACTTAGAGCCCTAAAAAGCCAAGCCCAAATAGGGATAGGGTTAATGTATATTCCGAGCTCTTCAATACAAGATCAACTTATTTTTTTAACTCTTTGAAAATTTTAGGGTACATAAAATTAGAGGTTATACATTAAAATATTCACAAGATATGACGAAAAACTTTTTACAAATTATACCATTATTTCTAATTTTTAATAATATTTCAATAAAATTTTACAAACGCTAACAGTACACCAACATCATAACAGCTGCAGCATCTAGTCATTTCTAAAGAGTGATACATCCAATGCTTTTTTGGTGAATGAAAAAGATTCCTGTACTAACTGAAAGAAAAAGAGCAAGTTTTTACATATACATATTTTACATCAAGTAGCAATGGACAGAGGAGGGGGTTAATACTATCAGAAGCACTCTTAAAATATTCAAAAATAATCGGCAAGCATGAATTTATAAATAAGACTTCCTCAAATCTGGAAATTTTAACGTTTAGCTGCAGATCCAATTTAAAACGGACAGAGGTGGGAGAAAAATAAATAAAATCATCAAAGGGTTCAGCTTCTTTGTGAATGCCAAACCAATGGCTAGTAGTTGATATTACTTCAAAGCAATCACCAAAATAACAAAGAAGCTTTAAACCATTTGACAACTTTTGAATAGCGTTATTACAACCTTTATGAAAATCAACTACAAACTGTAGGAATTTCATTGTCTTTATTGATACATTCTGGTAAAGAGAATAAAAATATTTATTAAATCTTTTGCTCTATCAAAAAAGCCCGCCATGAGAGTTTATACAAGTACATGTCAGAATTCAGCATGAAATACAAATCGATATGTTTGCCTTCGAAAAGTAACACAACTTGTAAGAACTCACATGCACAACCAAAACTCTTATCACAGAAGAAAAATTCGCAATCAAATACAAACTCCTCAAACGTACCATATTTCTCCATGTATAAAACTTGTATGTGTTTGTAAAAGTTTTGGGCTTTAAAAAAATAGAAAATCAATGCAACAAGGGACTTAGATGAAGAAGTGCTTATACATGGAGAAACACATCTACGATTGTGAAGAAAGAACATAGAAGGAAAGATTTATCAAATTAACTCTTTTAAGTCTATAAATGGCGCATTTTGGCTGTGTACAGCATAAAGTATTTGTTAGCAATGTAACTATAGCATTGATTTACAAAAACAAGCAACTATTAAATGAAGAGAGGAACAAGATATAATTTTGAGCAAGAAAAGCAATTTTACTGCCACATTGCTGAGACAAATACATTAAAGTGTATAAGTAAATACTAACCGTGATCTGAGATCTGAGGTAAAGTTACAGATAGCAGATTCACCCTGAAAAAGAACAATAGTTTTATAAAATAGTTAAAAAAAATCGCAAACGACATAAGCTGTGATATCACAACTGGTATTTACAAGGTCATTTTTGAAATTCTAAATCCGTCTGTATATACAAATGTACAATCTTTTACACAATCAGGTATTACGACTTTTTATTGCATTCAGCACAGAACTCGATTGAAACATTATTTTTAGATACATGCAAACAAATTCCACCAGTAAATTCATCGTCATCATCCGAAGGTCCTCTTTTTCCTGGAAGTCTTTGAATATACTTTGTTTTCTTTGATGGTGATGAAAGGTCGTTACTTTGGAGTAAGTCACAATGAAGATCAATGTCAGGTATTTGTGCAACAGCCTTCACAAGTGAAGATAACATGGTTTTATTATGTATAACGCTTCTGAGATATCGAACCTCAGTTTCAAGAATATCAATTTTTTTGTCACTTGAACTTTTACTTGCTGAAAGCTTATCATTTCTTGTCCTCAAAGATTTTATTTCGGCTTCCAAGTTGCTAACATAACGTTTCTTTCTTTTTCGGTTTAATTTTGCCATAACCGCATTTTTTTGGGACTTTTCAACAACAGTTACTTTTCCACTTTCATCAACAAAAGAATATTTGTCTTCTGGTACAGGCACAGTAGAAATTCCGTTAGAAATTCTTAATTTAAGTGGAAATGTCTTAGGTAAAGTTAAGTTTTCCTTTTCATTCTTACCAAGAGAATCAAGAGCATCTATAGTACTTTGCTGATTTGTCTTGTTAATTGTTTTTTCTTCTATTCGACTGTATGGGTGATCTAATTCAGTTGTGGTGGACGCGCTTGAACTTGAAGAGATACTCAGCTGTTTACGAAGGTGGATTTTATTTTCTTGTTCATTTTTGTCAGTCGTTGAAACAAAATCAATATAATCATCTACATCTAATTTTTCAGCAATAGGCATGAATTCGTTTAGTTCGGATAAAATATCTACACCGCTATCTGAACTGTGGGTTGGCGACTGGTAAAAAATATTATCATCAACGTGTATTTTACCATTCTCCACAAAAATATCATCAAACATGTCAAAACTCGAAGAGAAATCATCGAACAGATCCATATTTTCTAAATTTAATTTCTCTGAAACAAATAAAAAGCACCAAATAAGGTTTACCCGAATATTCTTTGTAGCGTGGATGGAGCAAGACAACTAGCTTCAGCTTCAACGTAATTTTCACAAAGAGAAAGATAAAACGTTTTCGAACGTTTTGTGTGTTGCGTTGAAAAGGAGACTAGGTAAATTCATGACGTCATTCATATGTATATTCTACTGACTACAAAGCTTCCATACTCCGATTCAAGTCTACAGTGACTTTCTGTGAGTATAAATAGTGAAAATATAAGGTGATGCTAAAACATGTTCCTATTATTGAAAATATATATATTCGTGCTTATTTTTGCCAATAATTTACATTTAAAATTATCTTGTGCAAGTCAGTAAATTTACAATAGCAAACATTTTAATATTTGTCCCATCGAGACGAAATGATCGAAGCCAATTATTTCAAAGTGCAGGGCAAAAATGCAGGGGACAAACGCGAGGCAAGCAGGTCCAATTCAGGCGTCCAATTCACAACAATTTTATGCAGTCCGTCATGTCAGTCTTTCTGATATCTTTATTTTATACCAAGTCCATATACCATCCATGGACAATGGAAAGGGTCCGCCTGACGTAAAGATTTGCCAAAGGATCTATTCCAAGGCCCATGCTGCCAAGATAAAGAAGGCACCACACGACGAGAATCCAACTCGCATCCACATCCATCCACATATAACAGTGTATCTTCAGCTCTCTTTCTTAAAGCTAAACTGACCACAACTGACCTAGCTATATTTCGCAAAGCAACTTTACCAGTTTACATAAAAATTACCATCCATTGTGTAAGCCTCCCCACCGACCACTCTGTCCCCCTTTCCTACACCACGAATTTTTATCATTTTGCCGTGCGCGCTGTTGGCGTTTGTGAAAAAGCATTTGGATATCCTGGGGAGAAGAATGTGTTTTTCCGAGTTTTGAGAAAAGATTGAACCAAAATATTTTTACTGAAGAAGTAGTTAGGTATCAAGGCAAAAGATAATCCATTTCAAGCAGAGTTGTATAGTTTGTTGACCTTCTCTGTAAGCTAAAAATATTTATATTTCAACGTTTTCTCCCACTCGTTTCAAGTCTTCGCCCACAACTCTGTAGTGTTTTGTTTAATGTTACATCAAGTATTGGCCCAATTATTCAGTGGTGATTCCAACGGCAACTGACATATACGAGGAGAATTATGCAGCCGACTTTTAAAGTGTTTTTTTAATTATTGTCAATTCGTCATATAGTCTATAATTAATTTTATTTTGCGTAAATTTAAAGTAACACGAACCAAGATCGTCTTCTCACGAGATTTATTTTTTCTCTGGGAATTTTTTGTGTTTGCAAAACTTTTATTTAGCAAAACTTCTGTTGCAATCTCAATACAAATTGTGTAAAACCTATCAAACATTTTATCTAGTAATTTCCTGTCTTCTTTGAGCTTGTGTTCCCAGTCTACTTTTGAAAGTGTTTTATTAAGCGGATTCCAGTTTATATGTTCACTGTGAAAATTTAGGTGGCCTAATGGTGATAAGTTTGGCCTTTTCTCAGGTTCATAGAGTGTGGTGGTAAAATGGTATAATTTGATTATGTAGTGATGGATTGTAGAATGCAGAGTTTGTGTCGCTTGGTAATTGTGAATAAGTTTGGTATTATTGGTAAATATTAGATCCAAGGTGTTACCAGCAATATGAGTTGGTTGTGTTATCAACTGGGATTTAATTCAGATTCAATTTCATGATTAATTTTAATCATCTCATTTTCATCAGCAGATGCATCTTTATTTGGGTAACATTCTGGCCAATTTGTCTGTGGAAGGTTAAAGTCACCTCAATATCACTTGAGTATATCAATAAATTTTATTAATTTAGCTATATATGTGACATCTGTATTGTCACTTTACACCTCCGGTGGTGGTGTCCCACTTTTCTTATTATTAGACCATGTTCCTGAAGATCTACTGTACCATTTTGAAATTTGGTACCAGCGTTCAAGGTGGTATTATGTAAGAACTTGCCAAAAATCAATTTTGTATTTCGTGTACTCAGAGTTTTGGGCAAAAAGGGTTCAAATTTCTTTTTTGGTCTAATAGACTATAATATATATATGAATCATATAAATCATTTCCACATGCTACTGTAGGTTTAACTTTTGCTTGGTTTAATGGGCTATTTTCAATACCATAGCATACCTTTCATTTGTTTGGTGGTGAGAGGGAAGCGAGACATATGACACAGTTATATTTAGTATTTAGGCAGTAGTGTCTCAGTGGTTAAGCAATTATGCTTGGAAGCACTGCGATCTACCTGTTCCCCTGTAAAGTGGTTCCTACCATGTTTCAGGATAAATAAGATAGACTGAGGGTTATATCCCTTATCAGGAGAGTGATAAAATCTGGAGAGGTTAAGTATTATACCCACTCTCCCAGGAGTGACCTTGACCTTGAGAGGCGGGAATGATAAAAAAAAAATGTTCAAGTTGATAGTTATACAGTAACCTACTGTACAATAAATTTTTTTTATAAAACATATTTATATATTGTCAAAATATTTGGATTACATTGCATAGGTTAACGAATGGCTATTGGTAAGCCCAGGTTATTTTTGAACATTGCATTTGGCTTTCTAGTATGAAGCAATGATTAAAAGCACTCCTCCGCAGTGATTATTTTCACTTATTTCGAACACTAAAAGCTTTCACTGTTTTATTTGAAACACTAAAGCTGTCTTTATATGGATTCCATTTCTATATTCTCTGAACATTTGTTGTTTCATTCTAATATTTACATTTTTATTTATTTTATGTTTTATAGCTGATAGAATAAGTTGTTCTGAAATAGAAATGCGATGAGCAGTTCTAGTATTGTCAAGATGGCATCATTATTGGTACAGTACAAACTGTTATATCATTTTTTATTAACAATACTGTTGGCACCTTTTATATGGATTTTTTTGTGTGTGGATACATCTTTTTGATTTTGCCAATTTTCCTTACAAATCGTAAATATTATCCTCTTAGGAAAACTAAGTTGATTAATCCGCATACACCTTTTTATATAAACAATGGTCAAAATAAACAATTGTCCCAAAAATTGATAAAATGGTAAACAATTGCTAAACAATTAATTTGGGGCAACAAAAATTGCCAGACATAGAAAAGAGGGCAAAATTTGCTCACTGCACTATAAAAGAACGGAACAATTTAAAGGTAAAAAAGATGACTTTGAAAATATAGTTTAACCATTTTTGCCCAGAAATCTTATTAAAGTTGCTGTTCTTGTGTGAACTTATAGTGTTAATAAACATAAGAAAGCAGGGTCCACTCTTTCTGTTTCTACTGTGGACAAGTTGCTTCAAAATTTGCAATGATGCTAAACAATAGGCGAATCTCTGATAAACAATTTTGGAGGTGACCTAAAAGTTGGTTTGTTTATAAAAAAAAGGTGTATATAATAATTTTTCAGTTGTGTCGATTGAAAGATAAGATCATGTGTCAGAACTGTCACCAAACGTACACTAAAAATATTTTTGTACTTTTGACCATCATTCACAATAAATTTTAACCACTTCTTTGCATGGTTTCTAAAAGTTGCGAAAATTGATCCACCTGATGAAGTGCAAATATTTCGCCACTCACGAGATTAATCCACATGTTAAAATTCTGCATTTGCTTGTAAATTAATTCTCTGTTTTGTGACAACTCTCTGTAAATGTGACGCTAAAATAGAAGATCGTGAATTTATATTCTTTGAATGACAACAGTTACAGTGGTCTAAATAGAGTAAATAATCACTATAGATGAATGATTTTTGGGAATGCGTAGATTCAGGCTTTGTAACATGGAGTCGGCTCAAAAATCACTCCTCCACAGAATGATTTTTTCTCTCATTTTGGCTGATTATAGAAAATAATTGAAATTTCAGTGATCATGCCAGTAATGTCATGTACACATCTAATAAAATTTTACTTTACTCATTTAGGGTGGGTTGGCAACTGGAAGTGTTTTTGGTATATACATATCACAAAATTATGTTGTAAGTATATACTAGCTTGTGACCTAAAAAGATACATTTAAAGTCCGTGCACTTGAGAATATATGTACTAATGTGATATTGACGTCGAAAATGTACTACAGTCAAAGTCTGATAATTTGAATGCCCGATAACTCGAACATTTGATTAATTTGAACCAATTCTTTTCTCCCTGAGCAATCCACACTTTCTCCATTGAAAATCCGTCCTGATAATTCGAATGCATTTCCGTTTACCATGACCAAATCTGCGTCAGGTGATTCGAACTCAAAGGTGATGGTATACAGAATGACTACAATTTATCATGCAGTAGTTGGGATAGTATATGTTTCAGTCTACCTATGAACAGGTGAATTCCTGGAAAGTAGAACAAGCACGGACTTGCATGCCTTCTTCATTCCCTAAGTTGCATTGCTTCCCAGTTATTTCGATCGTACACGTGTTGTTTTTATCAGCTTTTCAAGTGGTAAAAAACAGTTTTCGCAAATCTTCCACTTTTAACATGTAAAATCGAAAGATTACTGAATCAGGGTAGACAGCAAAAGAAAATGACGGACTTTTTTTCCGTTTGTAGCAACACTGTGTAAAATATAAAAGGATTTGAGTTCACAGATTTTATATTTATGTGTTTCATGTGTTTTTACCCTGTTTGAAACTAACTTTTGATAAATTCAATAATTCGAACAAATTTTTTTCTCCCTTGAGAATTATTTTGACTGTTAGTTAAAAAATTTCACTTTTAAAGGCAGATCTCCATTAGGCAAATTTGTTCGCATGAATTCTAAATAAAGCCGTTACGTTGGTTGAAAGTGAGGCCACATGTCAGGTCGCGTCACTTTCAACCAATGTTATGGCTTCATTTAGAATTCAAGAAGCGTATATTTATAGTGAGATGGTCCCTAAAAGTTGTGTGAATTTCTACCAATGGAACATTTGTCTTCTTTTGGCAGCAAATTTCTCGTAGATATCGTATGGGGAAATGAACCTTATTGTTTGTTTCTCATAGGTACCAGATGTTAGTCAATTGGTTAGTCTTGTACAAAACAAAGCCAACGAGTATACAAAAGACTCAAACGATTCCTCTTCAACTGAAAGTAACAAAAAAGACAGCTAAAATTCACATCATGATTGGGTGTACCACGTGACACTTAATGAGCAATATGAGTTTTAATAAGTGACCATCTCCAGAGTAATGTCTACGTTGTTAAAGTGAACGATCTTATTGGTACCTTCTTATCAAAACAAATGCATTGCAAGATAGTAGATAGTTTTTCTTTTCAAATTTAGTTTAGTTATAATTATACGATATTAGCGAGCGTGAAGATAATCATAAGTAGTGTATGACTGAAGTGGTGACTATCCTTATGTGACTGCGCATGTACTTCGTTGATGTTATGGTTGATATCCACTAAACGAAAATTTCGCTGCTGAAACCAAAAGAAGAAATTCCATTGGTAGAAATTGTAGGCACGTGATGTGTGACGTCTATTTCTACCAATGGAATTTCATATTGTTCCCATCAAAATTTCCACCTAGTGGAATTCGACATATTATCAGCCTGGAAATAACTGTCCAACATCACCTGTGTATGAGTGTTTTCAGTACAGTTTTCAGCTGCAAAGCTACTCGAAAACATTTATCCACAGGTGCTATGTGACATTTATTTCCAGGTTAATTATTACAGTGTGAATAAACTGAATATATTATTTTCCTGGAATAAAGATTCATGATCTATCCCCGTCAGAACACGGCGTCGGATCAACATCGTAACAACGTGTTGATGTTTCAACGCTGTTGATCCGATAGATCGTGTTCATATCTCTAACGGACCAAGGTTGCTCTATGATGTCAGTACCCATAAGCAAATATTCGACTTGATTATCGCTCTTCCCTATGCTCCACCACAGTAATGATTCTCCCATCTGGAGCAATGGGTATCTCCACTAGTCGAATTCGTTCGCACGGCTTTAAATGAAGCTGTCGGGTGACATCGCTTTCAACCAATGTAATGGAAATCTGCCTTTTGCGGCATCTGACGCACGAAAATCTCTAAATTTTCCCCTATGGAAAATCAGTTGTTCCTACGGGTGGACATTACTATTTGGATGGTGGACATTACCTAGTTAACCAAATGGGTTGAGCAGCCCTATCGAATATTTTATATTTCTAGAACCGTTTTTGCAGGGTTGGGGTGAGCCTGTTTTTTCCTGTTTTTGGAGGTTGATCCTGTTTTTTGGTATTGCTTATTTTATTGGTATTGGTATTTTTTGCCACTTATTGTTCCTGGGTTTTTTGCCACTTTTTTGGATACAAAATTAAAATAGATGCAATGTTCATGGGAATAGAATTGGTTGTTTGATATATGTTTTTTGATTGGGGATACACTAGCTACAGTGTGAACATATTCAGTCCCGTAAATGCAATTTCCGGACTTCTAGAAACTGTAAAACAACAAATAGCTGGGGCTCTCCTGTGGGTGCTTACAGAATTTTCTTCCTCCTAGGCAATTTTTACAAGAGGACAAGGGGTTGTAATAAAACATTAGAACTCACATTCTGCATAATTTTTAAAGAATATATATTTTTGAAAAGTTAAGTAGTCTACAATAGCTGTTGTTTGAATTTTAGGGCAAAACGGCAAAATCAGAAACGTTCTCCGTATGGAAAAAAATGGAAAATTGATACCATTTCAAGTTTTTATTTTGTTCTCTGGCGGCAAATTTTCTGTTCCGCAAATAAATCGGAAAATTTTCTTGAAGTGGAAAACCGACTTAAAACGAGGGTTAGTATAATATGTAGTATAATATGATTTGGTTTTTAACCTTTCCTCGGTTAACACGATGTTTCCGTGCAAATTTGTCTGGGGGTGGATTTTCAGTGAAATTCAACCGGTCGTCTGCGTTTATGTTGTTTTAGAGTTACAGATATCGAGAAAGTAGAATTGTTTTGTAAGAACCATAATATGTTATCCCGCTTTATTCTAGCGTCTTACTGCTGCTGACTTTGAACAAGTTTTTGCGCAGTTACTACTTTGAATTTTCTCTTTCTTATATATTTGAATAAAAAAGTAGAGTTTCACAAAAAGAATAAATTATGTATTTTTACAACAAAAAGAACAAATATACGAAATCCAACACCTTCCCAGTGGGTAACAACTTGTTCAAAGTCAGCAGTAAATACGCTAGAACAACCTCGAGCTACTTTATTCTAGCGTCTTACTGCGGACTTTAAACAAGTTTTTAGTGTTTTCACGCGTCTGTTTGTGTTGTTTTCTTGATTTTTATTGTGAAGAGTGAGAATACGTTTTTTTAATGAATAGGAGTAATCTCTTCTACAAATTAAATATAGGAATTCGAAGTTTCTTTATATTGATGACAATGTTCTGATTTATTTCATTTGCACAAAAATAATTTTTGAAGAAATGTATGATTATCATTTAGAGAAGAGGAGATATTGCTGGTATTCTAACTGAAAGTTATTCTCTGTAGACACGACGTCAGGTCAACGCCGAAACAAACGACATTGATCCGACGTCGTGAGCCTACTGGGTTGTTTACTTTAGACTGCTCAGGATTTTTGAATTTGAGATCTAGCACACCGTCACCTGCCTGACGACTAGTCAGCTTCTAAAAGACGTCATTTTTAACGAGTTGGTTCCCTCAAACGAAATTTCCTGAGCTGTAACCTAGGATGTATAAAATGGGTCACAGTCGGCGACCGATGTTTCAAATACCCGACTAAGGTAGCCTAATGAAGTTTTACTTCGCCCGAAATAAGATTTTTTGTCATTTCCTGTCTCTGGTCATATCTTTATAAGTGTTTGCATGTTGAGGGTGAAATGAAACTCATTTTGGGTGCAATTTAATGTAGGTCAAAATGACCGATATGGGTAGGATTACTGGGTAGATTTGTTATGTAAACAGAAATCTTGCGCATGTTCAAGTGTTAATGTGTATGCTTAAGTTTCTATGTACGCATGCGCTAAACAATTATGGACGTTCGTGTAACAATTAAATTAATTGAAATAATTAACACGTTTTTGAGAACTCATTTCGGGTAGATTTCATTTCGGGCGACATGAAATTCCATAGGCCTGAACATTTTGAAATCTGGAAAAACGTTGTTTTATTTTTGTTCTCAAACTTTTTATGCAGGCATTTTATGCAACACTAAGGTTCATTATGTAATGTGAGACTTCAAACCAAAGCACATTATGTCTTACGATGAAAAGTCTCACATAAATTCTATATAATGTCGTAATTTCTGTAAATCATCTAGTTAAACACACTATTATTAGCTAGCACCTCTCCAATGTTCATTATGTAAAGTGAGACTTTAAACCAAAGCACATTATGTCTTTGTCTTTCAAGCTGAAAAGTCTCAAATGAATTCTATACATTATATGTCGTAATTTGTAATTCAAATTGTTTTTTACTCGTCTAGTTCAAAACTGTAATTATCGCCTCTCAAGTCTTGACACACTTTTTATCACCTCATTACTTGTTCTTTTGTTTTATTAGCGGAAATTTCGCGCGGAATCCAAAATCACACGGCAATTTCTTTTGGATTCCACGTATAATTTTCCGGTAATGGAAATCCACCTTTAGGGACCATCTTAAAACTTCGCTTCAAAACCAACTTTTTGTTTAGTGTTAAATCAACTAAAATTGACAAAATCCAACAAAATGAATCTGTGCAGAAGTGTGTAATGTCAATGAGCTTGCAATGGATTGGTTTCTTCGGTGCAAGCTCATTGACTCGGTACTCTCCTCAGTAGATTTTATTTTTGAGACGGTTCCTTAAAAATATCACTGCCTCTTCAGAGACACCCCACTGTCGGATAAACGTCAAAACAACATGCGACATCGCAACGAAATAAATTATCATCAACAGTGCTGGAGATCAAATGTTGCAAAAGAGTGATTTTTGAGAATAGCCTTACTGTGAGATATCACCTGCAAAGGAGTAATAAAAAAATTGTCACCTGCAAAGCTGCAAACTACTCAAAAACACTCCTCCATGGGTGATATTCCGACACTTACTTTCAGACTACAACGCCTGAACTTTCTTCCAGTATAGAATGGGTGAGAAGAACTCTGAATTCTGATTCGAAAATATCAACCCAGGCAAAAACATGTTCAAAGTCCGAAGTAAAGACGCTAGAACAACGTTTTCAATGCTGTTCTAGCGTTTTTACTGTGGACTTTGAACACGTTTTTGCCTACTGGGTTAAGTACACAGACGTACTATGGTGAGAGTCTAGTCAGGATTTTAAAAACTGTTTCTTAATATGGATATACAGAGCATACTTCATACGGTGGGAATCAAACAGAACTTTAAATATGAATAGCTAACAACGAAAATCGTATCAGAATACATCGCGTTCCTTCACTCTCTAGGGCATCTCTCAGAAAGATGTGAATAAAAAGTGAATCGAAACGATCAAATTTGATTTTTTATTTTATCGACATATTTATTAAAATTATTTACAAGTTATTGATTCATAGGGCATGTAAAACATACGATATTATGCTTTACATGAATGAATGGCATATCAAGTTCATTAGTAGATCTCTGTGAGCATCGATGAGAGAAAATGCTATCAAGTGTACTATGAAATCGTAAATATTTGTTTCATTTCTTTTACTTGGTTTATTTTCTAGCTACTTCACTAGTTTGGATAGTTTTATATTGTGTAAGAAGAGCTATAGATGAATACAACTGTATGAGGTTAAAAATATCCTGTAGTAGTTTTTTTTTCGGAAATCTTTCTGTATCGTAGCTATCTCAGTGAGCAAAAACTTGTTCATAGTTTGCCGTGAAAACACTAGAACAACGTTGTCCTAGTGTCTTTACTGCTGACTTTGAACAAGTTTGTCCATTGGGATATTTCTCACGAAGAAGAAATTCTTTCAAGTAGGTATACACGATATCAGAACAACGTTAAGACGACATCGCATCGCGACGTCGTTTTGACGTTCATTTGGCGTTGTTCGGGCGTTCGGTTCATCGTTGCCAAATGACCGTAAACAACCTACGAGGAAAAGATGTGTGTGGAATTAGTGTAGTGCGAGATGTCATTGACTTTGAATTAAAATAATATTGCAAAGTTCCGACGTTGTTTCATGTCTAAATAGATCTCCAAGGGAATGCACCAAACCTTCTCGATGACGTCAATTAATGACGTCAAGCTTTTGAAATTGAAATATAAAATTGTTAATTATAGATGGAATACAGTTGTGAATAGTATACAGGAAAACTATCTTGCAATTGATTGATTGATTCTGGACGAACTCGATCAATTAGAAGACCGTCAGTTGCACTCTAAAAGCAACAAAGTCATGCATATTTTTTTTTAAACAATCCGTCAAAGTTTATACTGTAAGTAACAGTTGCTGAAGATGTCATTCTGTAACAGTGAATATTGTTATTGGAGATATGAATGAAATGATATAAGAAATTATGTGCTTACTGCGTGGCAGCCATGTTTGTTTGTTCAAACATTTCTCAGTTTTCTAAAGCGAAACAAGTTCTGATATTGTAGACTCTTATAAATTAACAAACAAACACCGCGGAGGAGTGATTTTAAGCATTTTTTGAGCTAAAAATCCTGAAGCTGTGCTCTAAACTCTCTTCTCCACAGTTATGATTTCTCTCATTTTAGGTACTTATTATAGGTACAATGATAAACCAGATTTCGTCAACGAGGTCAATAACTCCTGGACGTCGGAAAGTAGCAAAGAGTTTGAGTTTTGGACATCCAATTCTTGAAAATTCAGAGTTAAAACTACCACAAGAAGAACAAAGATATTCTATACCGCTTGGTATAAGTAAGTTGAGTAATTTAACTTATCGTTTTAAGCAAATAAAGATAGTCGACTAAAGAATTTTGAGTCACTTCTACGTGTAGAGTCGCTCACAACATTATTTATATGCAACTTCAATTCCAGTACTTTCCTCTCCCTTATTATATAGGAGTACTGCATAAAAATTTAAAAAGCAAATTTTAAAAACAGCGAAGTGCTGGGGACATACAATTGGACTTTCAATTCAGGAGTTCCGAACAGTATAATATTATAATAAATCAGTCAAATCGTTTTTGGATGTATACAGGTGCTCAACTGTTTTGCTCTACAAGTACTTTATATTTGCTATATAAAATTTAAAAAATTGTGAAAAAAAATAAATGTTATAATTGTAACCTAATAACAGTTCAACCGTTAAATGCTGAGACTTTAGAATGTAAACTGGACGAAGCGGGACATTTCTATAAATTGAATGTTGTTAGATCTAAAATGGTTCAGAAATTAAACCGCGCAAGGGAAACTTTAGAACTTTACGAATCAGTCTGGTGATTAGAAATGAATGTTTCACATGCAAGTCATCAGTTTATTCCTCCGTGGCCTGAGACCATCGGTATGTATTTTATCTTTTGTAATGTAGACGAGGCCTAATTCCTTGGAGAAAATACGCATGCGCACGTGATGTAAACATTCGAAGTGCGCGCTTCTTCAAAGATGGACAAAAATAATAAGAAAGTTCCTGCGTAACTATGACCGTGTGACGAAAAAAATGATATATTATTTAAACTAAACTAGCTATGGATTCTGCAAAATTGAGAGTTAACAAAAGTGGAATAAAACATTCTGTTTCTACTGGTATGTTTCATATTAGGGTTTAGCTGAGCTTTTTGTGAAACTCTTTAGCAATAAATAATTCAATTCTTGATGATTCTCGCTGGACATCATCTGCCTGACTTTCCGCTTGAGGACAAACACACATCTTGATAACTTTGTCATTACTTCTTAAAAGGTTGCTACTGAGATTGCTGGGCTTGACCCATCAAAGACCTCTGGTCCTGATGGTATTCATCTGTTATCGTTCTTCAGAATTCCCCTGAACATTCTCCAATTCAATGTCCAATTCTCTCCAAATTATATGTCAAGTGTGTTATGCTGGGTTTTGTTATCCCTCTTGCCCGTCATCCTTGTTTTCAAAAACTCTGGTGAGAGATCTGATGCCCGCAACTATTGTCCTATAAGTACCTATCCTTAGTACAGTTTTTGAACCTCTTAAGTGATTTTAACGAATCACAGATCTTTTCTCAAATTTTCATTATGGTTTTCGTTCTGGTAGATCAACTACGGATGTTTTAACTGTTATCAGTGAGCGCGCTTAGTGTGCTTTGTTTGAGAATATCTGGTGGAAAAAGCTGGAATGATTTAAAATTTACATACAAAAAACTGCTATTCTCAAAAAAACACATTTTCTTCAACTTCAAAATACGATCCTCCCGATATTGACGATGAGTCCAGCTGTAGTGATTTGGATATATAGATATATAGCTATTTATTGTTAGAAAAATTGTTTATATCACCAAGCTCATTTTATTAATGTCGGTATAGGTATATATATATAAAATTAACGCATAAAAAATTGATGCGACTTTTTCAAATTTACAAATTTTCTGTTGTGTTTATTTCTTATAAAAAGATGATATTCATTGGTAATTGTTTTGTTACAATTTGATCTTAATTTTCGAAGGTGCGTTGCCAAGGGCTGACTTAAACAGAAACTTAACTTTCTACTGCTGAATAAACGGGGATGGGGTTCTTTTAAATGTGGTATATATATATATATAGTTTAAATTTTAATAAATGGGGGTATTTTGTTTTGAAATTTTAATAAACGAGGGGGGAAGTTTTTCGAAAACTAATAAACTGGAGGGGTTTTAGATTTTACAAATTTAACAAGCAGTCAGCACAGTACTCTACTCCCTGCTGCCGAATAAACGAGAAGAGGATCTTTTAAACAGGCTAGTTTTTTTTTTAATTTTAATGAAAGGGGGTATTTTTTTGAAATTTTAATAAATGAGGGGGAAGTTTTTTAAAACTAATAAACTGAAGGTGAGAATAATTCTTCAAATTTAATGAGAAAATTTAATAAAAGGAAAACAGATCTTACTGGTACCGATTCTGGTTTTAAATTCTTTTGTTTGCCCAAAGAAAATTCCGGCCGGAAATATCCTAGATATCCTAGATTCGGCATTTAATTTTTACCTCAGCCACCCTGTGAATATCGGCGGATTGGCACCCACCTCTTCTGATAAGGTATGGTATGCTGCTCTTCTACATAAGCTCAATGGTTTCTTCAGTAAAATAAATCGATCCATTGCAAGATCATTGACTCAGTGGTAAAAACAAGGAAATACAACAAATATAATCTAAATGTGCTTATGAGTATGGAAGTGTAGACTGTATAGACTCGTTTATAATGAAAAATCTTATTTTCGAGCTTTGAGCCCTTTTTTGCTTGCAAGAATACTGTATATACAGTGAATTAATCTGGCTATGAAGCCTGGAACTTCATATTAATCATAATCAAGAAATATAAAATTGATAGCTAACAATCCACATTTTGTATAATGAAATGTTCCTTCCCAACTCTGCGATAGAAGTAACAAAATATCATTTTCTTTAAAAATTTCTGTTTTACTGATTCAAGAATATTTTAAAACCTCACATGCTCACATTAGCTTAGAAGGTTTTCTGGAGCGCTTCCATTCTTTCAGTGAGCCTGCTGTTTCTATTGTAAGTTTTTACCTTCGGAATTTAAAATCGATTTTTTTGACCTGATGTTATAATAATAATAATATTTATTTCCGTCAAAAGAAAGGCAGAGCCTGTAGATGAGGACTCTTTTACAATATAAAATTTAGTTG
>JAULBZ010003051.1:0-17302 GCA_032360805.1 Neoturris breviconis
ATGATTTATTTTAGACACTAGCTGTACATGATTTATTTTAGACACTAGCTGTACATGATTTATTTTAGACACTTGCTGTTCATGATTTATTTTAGACACTAGCTGTACATGATTTATTTTAGACACTAGCTGTACATGGTTTATTTTAGACACTTGCTGTACATGATTTATTTTAGACACTAGCTGTACATGATTTATTTTAGACACTAGCTGTACATGATTTATTTTAGACACTTGCTCTTCATGATTTATTTTAGACGCTTGCTGTCCATGATTTATTTTAGACACTAGCTGTTCATGATTTATTTTAGACACTAGCTGTTCATGATTTATTTTAGACACTAGCTGTTCATGATTTATTTTAGACTTTGCTGTTCATGATTTATTTTAGACGCTTGCTGTGCATGGCAGTTCAGAATATAAATGGGCATCAACTCGTTTCGTAAATTTGGATAAAGGTAAGCTTGGTAGTCAGAAACACCTTTCATTTGGTGGCATTAAGGCTTTCAAATTCTGAAGGATTAGTTGAAAAAGGGAAGAACAATTTTATATGTTCTATTGAAATAGGGCTTGTTGTGTTTACAGCCGTTGTATTGTTCTCAAATTTAAATTTGCCGATGCGCGTGGAATATCTTTATTATGAATTATTAGAAAAGACGTAGTTTTGTTGTATGACTTATATTAATTTATTGCATAAATTAAAAATTGCGAAACTGCAGATGTTGACTATTCTCGTGTTAACAAATAAGTTATACCCTCAATCTACTTTTTTATAAATTCGATATTGTTTTGAAAAATAAAACGTTTTCGCCGAAAATGTTCCGAGATCACGATGAATATTTTTCTCAAGATACACGGACGATGTCCCCAGAGATCCATGTAAGAAAAGCAATAACAAATGGCTTGGCAATGGGTCATTGAATCTGCACCTTATAAAATCCTTTACTGATTTTACTGAATTCGCAAATAGGCCTGGATCGAATAACAAGCCCCTAACACAATAGCGCGCGAAAACGATAAAAATTTGAATGGCGAACAATAGTATTGTTCGAAGATGTGGCTCCTTCCCTAAACTCATTTAGAGGTCCATGTACAGGCTGCCTAAAGGCGGATTTTTAATTATAGAAAATGTTCCACGGACAGGAACGGAACGGAACAGAAACGTTTCTGAGCATGTGAACTTATAATGTTTACATCACGTGATCAGAACCTTTTCAGGTCTGAACCGTTCTGGAAAAAGTTGAACTTTCAACTTCCTTGTAAGTATATATGGTAGCATGCCGTGTTAACTTTTATAGATTTAAAAGATTTATTTTATGAAGATATTCTACTTCGCTTACAAGAGAAGAAAGATAAATACGCATTATTTGATCAATACGTGGCTGGTTATTACAAAAGTACAATAGAGAGGTCCAACCTAGAGGTGAGATTCGTCTATCAAGATGAATTTAATGTTGGATTGGTGGCTTACAATGAATACGAGGGGATGAAAATATGCATGGATAGGTATATTAAAGAAAACAATGACATGGTAACCGATGACATAAATTTGTTACACCATGAGGTATATTGAACGGAGAGTAGCTACTAATGTAATGATCGTGCAATTCATTCCCCGTGGGTAAAAACTTGTTTAAAGTTCGCAATAAAGACGCTAGAATAACCAAGGAATAACGTCAAACGACGCGGTTCTACCGTCTTTACTGCTGACTTTGATCAATTTTCTGCCCGCTGGGAATGCAACGATCGTGCAATTCATTGGTTCTCTCATACCAATGTAAATAATGGCAAACACGTGGCATTACCCTTAACTCAAAGTAACAATTTATCAGTCAGAAGGTACCTAGCAAGTACACGACGTCGCAACGTCGTTTTTACGTTGTTTTAACATTGTTCCGACGTCGTGTACCTGGAAGGTAAGAGACCCTTGACTATATCCAACGTCAAAATGATGCCTTTAGAAAGGGTAGTCAATACTTAACTTTTTTTGGTCAAATTTTTGATTTCTATGTCAAATGGATCAGTGACACACACTGAACATACTCCGAAGATTTCAGTTTCTAAAAATGTCAAAATGGCAAAACAAGCAATTCTTTCCTATGAAAACAGAAAATGTTTGGCCAAACAAGATGGCTGCCACACAGTGAGCATAGAAAATACATAATTTCCTACGACTCCAATCAATTATATCTCCACTAATATTTATTCTTATAGAGTCAAATCTTCAGAATATGTTACTAGCAATATGAATTTTCATCTTGACTACAGAAGGAAAAATTTTTAAAAAAAATCTGAGGGTGATTTTGTAACTTAAGGATGCGTCCCCATCGAGCAAAAATCCAATATGTGCATTTTTGTTTACAAATGTTAAGTTTTGTACCGAAATTTGGATATAGACCTATTCGCATATACATGAAACAAGGTGCTGTCTGTTCAAAGTAGAACTTATTTCAATGCAATAACTTCCTTTTTGTGCAGGGCACCGCATAAAATGAAGTTATTGCATTGCAACAAGTTCTACTTTGAGCAGCCAACGCCTAATATACATGTATTTATGAATAGATCTATTGGACTTAATATTTTTGCCTAAAAAAGACTGTACAGTGATTACTAACTCTCGAGAAAAAGACCAAACGGGGAGGAAGAGAACTACACAAGCCTCTACTCCATTTGAATCAGGGTAAAAAAACTTGCACATAACGCTTGTTTTGCATTAGTGAACAAGCAAGACGTAAGATATTTTTTGAAAAATAAAGTTGTATGACAGACGTGTACTCTTGCACCGGCGTTCGATTCACTAATATGAAACTGGCTCAACTACCGCAGCTTAACCCCATCCATACCCGGTTGGTATATATCCACAAACCTAGACTTCCCATAAGAGATATTTTACAAATCTTGATGAACAATAACACCACAATCAAAACAAAAATGCGGAAAACGACCACCAGAATTCTGATGTTAAGACTTGGGCGAATTCTGGTGTTTCCAGCAGCCAATACCCATATTTTTTGCAAAAATTTCACTTTATCCACAGTACTTTTGTCCAAGATTGCAGGTACAGACAAATAAGGCAAAATTCATATACTATTGTATTTTAAAGACTAAGAACCGTACGTTTTATTGACTTGTTTCTTGCCTTTGCGCATATACACCACTTATCAACTGGACAAAAGATAAATTTCGATTTATTCATTTTCACTATCCATCAATTTGCTTGTTCGCTGCTTGTTCATGATGCTAGACTTAAGAAACTCGGAAAATAAAACAGGAATCCACAACCGCTGAGCTGCCTAACTGGCTGCCGAGAGTCTAATGCTGGACTATGATCAGTGTTTGAAATAAGTATAAATAAACACTGTGGAGGAGGACCTTTTTTTAGCATTGTTTCAGGCTTTCTAGCTTGAAGCCTATGCTCAAATATCACTCCTTTACAGTGATTATTTGCTCTTATTTCAAACACTATACCCAACATTCATAAAATCCCGTTCAAAACCTCAACAGAGAAACTTTTAGTTGCTTAAAAAATACTATTCAATTAAGTATAGCTTTGATATTTTTCGAGGATAGTTTTCGAGTATATTTTTCGAGTATATTTTTCGAGGATATTTTTTACAGGTTCGTTAACGTCTCTTTTACTTTGTTATTTACAAAACAACCTCGTTCCCAGGGTTTCTTGCCTTTTTGAAATATTCAAAAAGGTAAGAATTCCTGGGAACAAAGTTGTTTACAAAAATGTCATCAAGTTTGATTTCCACTGGGCGTGTGACGTCAATGTCCTCATTGGAAATTCTTATTTTCAGCTTTTGCACTGAATTTTTCGTCTCGGTTGAAATCAGCCACATACACTAGCAATAGCAGTATCAATAACGTAGAATCCAAAAGACCTTCCTGGAATTGTAAGAGGTTGTTTAAGAATCTTTCCTCTCAGCTTGGGTACTTCATCTCCATTCATTTGCAATATTTCATCATTTAACTTTACATCATCTGATTGTAAATCGTCAGCTGTCAGTAAGTATTGTTTCACATCCATGTTCTCGAGTCCTTTGAATGCAAATGTACGATTCATGTGGTTTAGATTCAATATGTAGACAGTGACAGCACCTGGCGTAACACTTCTTCTACTGCGAGCACAATGAGCATACACACGAAAATATTTATCGATAGTTCCTTCATTGTCTTTGTTGATAACTCTGGACCCTAATACTATATTTCCAACAAGTCGTTTGTACAAGACGGCTAAATAAAAATCAGGATGAGGTTTATACGTTCCACTGTCTATCATGGCGTATTTACCACTCATGAATGTTTGTCTAGCAACAACTTTAATACAAGCTCGAGCAGCCATTCCAAGTTTATCCAAGAAAGGAAATCCTGCAACATATCGGTTTGATACATTTGCTGCACCACCTCCCCATGCACTTCCCGTTTCAGTAATCCAAATAGGTTTCCTGAATCCATTCTTACGCGCCACGTTTCTCATCATTGCACATTGAGAACCAAACTTATCTAGTAGATCAGGTTCTAAAAAGTCCTCTGCTTTCGCTAAGCGTCCGTTAGCATAGTACTGATGCCATGTTAAAACATCTATCGAATCTTTAGCTTGTTTTAAGAAATCATCTAACCATTCGTTTACTTTGCCATTTTCTTTGGGCCGTGTTGTATCAGGTCCAATAATTTTTGCTTTACCATATCGTCGAGTAGAAAGTACTTGTTCGAACAAGTTGTAATCAACTCCTACTTGTTTTCCAGTCATTGCTCGCTTTTTTCCAAAATTGTGACCATAACTATTTGGTTCATTTCCAAGCTGCCATGTTATATCGTATTCTTTTCTCTTTACGTAATCCATCAGTTTGATAGCATTTGATGGATCCCAAAGGTTGCTAATAGTCCGCGGAAAAGCACTGACATCAAAAATCACACGATTTTTCGTTTCTTTAAACAGAGCATATAGATCATCAAGTAAATCAGCAGTCAATGGAAAGTCACGATAGCCAAGCAATTTCTTCTTTTTTTGTTCCCGAGCATATTCCTCTTGCTCTTCAACAGTAGCAAACACAGGCTTTGGCTTTTTCTTCTTCTTCTTCTTTTTCTTCTTTTTCTTCTTCTTCTTCTTCTTCTTCTCTATTGGGTTATTCTCATCGATTGGTGGTGGTATTGGATTAGTTTGACGCTTCATGAGTCGCTTCTGATCCTTACCAGATGGCTCATGATTAGTTTTAACAAACTCTTCATAACCAGAAGGAAATTTCTTCTTATTTTTCTTATTGTTCTTTCTTTTTCTACTGTTAGTTGATGGAGAAAGAGGGGAGAAAATTCCATCTTCCATGACACTTGATTCCGTGTCAATCTTCGTTTTTATTTTCTTATCTTTCCTTTTTTTACCTTTTTTTTGTTTAGTTTTTAATGATATCTTTTCAAATGGCTCGTCATCATCAACCATAGGACTCAATGGCGACGGTGTTGTTGTTGTTGTTGTTTCGAGTGGTTGACTTTGAGCATTAAGAGAAGCGCGAAGATTTTTGAATTTTATTTTACTCTTTTGCTTCTTCTTCTTCTTTTTCTCTTTCTTCTTCTCTTTCTTCTTCTGTTCCCTTTCTCCTATGTCAATTTCATTATTCAAAGAGTTTGCTTGTGTTGTAGAAGGAGTAGAAGTTGTTGTTAGATCGTAAAGTTTGTCTAATTCTTGATCATCATCTGGATCAACTTCTTTGTCATCCTCTTCATGATCATCCGGTGTTTTTGGTTGAGTTTCCGGTTTTTGTTTGTGTTTTTCTTCTTTCACTTTTACATGTACCATGGGTTCATCGTCGTCTTCTTCTGGTGGTCCCGTATCATCGTCTTCTTCTTCTGGTAGTTCCGTATCATCGTCATCCTCTTGAACTGGTTCCTTATGTTCAGGCGGTTTTTGCGTGGTCGAGGGGGTGGCAGGCCTTGGCGTAAGTCTTAATGGCGGTTCTTCAGTTGTTGTTGTTTCTGGGATTGACTCAGTTTTTGGTCCAGGTGTTACTTCATTCGCCAGTGGTTCTATTGTTGTAGTTATCTTCTCTATTGGTTGTGGTGTAGTTGTTGTTGCCAATGTTGTTGTAGGAACTTCATTGTTGGCTTCCCTTGTAGGTTTTACTGGTGAAGTTTGTAGTGGGACCGGTGTTGTATCAAGGTCTACCATCATAGGTGGTCTTGGTTCAAAATATAGAAAATTAGCCTTCGTTCCACCAATTCGAAAATAACTTGGTGATAGAGCTGTTAATAAATTTTTCAATTTTACCGAGTCTATATCATATCCTGTGAATGTTTTATTTAACTGTCCAATACTCATTGCAAGTGATAAAAACCTTCTATCAAGTTTACATATACTTCTTTCGTCAACATCAGTGTCAATGTCTATGAGGAAGTCTGATGTATAATCAATCTGAGTAGATGAGAGTAATGTTTCTTGAGCATCACATCTGAGCATGTGTAAACTAATACACAAACATAGTAAAATCATCACGCTGAGTTAAGATTTAAAACAGTGTTTTTCTTCATTCATGTTTTCTATTTCTTGCAGTAATTCAGAACGTTTTTCACTGTGCATAAAAATCAGTTAGGGTTCAATAAACTGCTAGAATTGCATCGCTTTAACCACATGCTTGAACAAATAATGTAACGCTAAAATAATTTAAATGCTGTCACACGGTTGATTGGAGCAGAAAATAACTTTAAAATATATGCAGAAGGTACTATCAATTTTAATATGCCGTCAGAGGCTCTACTATGTATTTGTTTAGAAATTCATTCTATTCCGGTGGTATATTCCTGTTTCGCAAAAAAAAAGAAGAAAAAAACCCATTTCCAATTATTAGGCACAGGTTTTATAAGGATTTGACCTAAAAAACACTCTCCTTTTAAGAATTTTCAGATTTTATGCAGAACCCCCCCCCCCCCCCTTTCCACTATATTAAGCATAGGAGAGTAATGACCAACTGTTTCGCATTTGGTATTACCATATGGTATTACACGTTGTTCCTTTTTATTTTTTAAAACAATTTTTCAGTCCGAGATGAGAATTTGCGGACTTTCGCAATGGACAAAAACTTGTTCAAAGTCTGCACTAAAGACGCTAGAACAACGTTTTGCAGCAGACTTTGAATTGGCCACTAGGTTTAGCTTTAGGTGTAAAGGTTAATTTCTAGTAATTTTGAAAAACGGAAAGTCAAGAAGCCCCGGGTATGAGGTTAATGTTATGTCTGTTACCTATTTATGGCAACTTTTTTAATACTGTATCAAATGGAAAAATAATGACAAAATTTGAAATAACAGGTCATGTTGGACAAAAGTCTTAAATAAATAACATTTCTCCTTTTATACGAGTTAAGAAAAGTGTTAAGAAAATTATTAAGAAAGTAAATGCGCCCCAGCCAATTTTAGGGACGAGACGTTCAAGCACCCCACGTAAGTATTGAAAGCGTGTTACTATTTGTACATAACGCTGCAACATCTCTTGTGTATCGAAGGTAATATCATATATGGTATGGTAAAGTGGGCAATCCCAGTGGGCAAAACTTGTTTAAAGTTAACAGAAAAGACGCTAGCACAACGTCAAAAAACATTGCTCTACGTCTTTACTGCGGACTTTGAGCAAGCTTTTACCCACTGCAATTGTCCTGCCTTGACAAACAGACTCTGTTCTATAAAGGTCATTTATATTTTCATGGATATTACTTTACTTTGTTAGAAAATCCTGGAAATTACATATAAAACGTTCATTCAATGAAACAATTACAAATCTACGTGTCATATGACTACTACTATATAATGCTTGAAATTGAGAGCAACAGTGGAGGAGTGACTTTTGAGTAGCTTCAGACTGTGTAGGTTTCTCCACAGTGGTTATTGTCCCTTTTTTGAGCATTGTACTAATTTTAAATGTATGATTTCATCAACCTTGTTCCCAGGGCTTCTTGCCTTTTCGAAACACGGAAGAGCGGTGAAGAAAGCTTGGCCGGGGAACATGTTTGCGATTTCATTATTTACTTATTCATTTGTTACCGTATTTCTCCATGTATAACACCTGGACTTACCAAAAGCGATCTATAGGGGAGGGGGAGGATTGCAAAATCTTACAAAGTCACGTGACAAAAACTTGTACGCGCGGGGGTTTATACATAGAGAAATAAGGTACCATAAAAACCTATATGGAGAAAAAATACTAACGCTACGCTACCCTAACCTTAACCCTAACTATATTTGTTTAAAGATTAAGTAAATAAGGGGTGGGGTTGCTACCTTCTTAGGCTTCATAAACGCATAGTGGTCTGTTAAAGGAATATGTGAGTACTTTAATGAATCATTTCAATATTATTATTTGCAGAGGAGGAGAGTACTAAGTCAATGAGCTTGCAGTTGATTGGTTTCATTGTGCCGAAGATACTAATCAATTGCATGTTCGGTTACATAGCTACTTTAATGATACTAAATATTGTGGATACTAAATTTCACCGCGAAATTGCATCAAATTGCGCACCCCCAAATAGACATTTCATAAAACAATGAAAACGAAGCGTTTGTTGCTCAAAGTATACATTGCAACAGGTTTTACATTGAGCAAGGAACGCCTCGTTTTTATTGTTTTATTAAAAGGACTATTGAGCCATTCGCGAAAAAATTTTCAAGGAAAAAAAGAATAAAAAAAATTAAAACTATATTGACTTGCAAAATAAAGTGGTTTCTCAGTGTGAATATTATCTTCTTTCTATACAATTTACCTTCACAGATTCCAGTGGGAAAATACCTGTTCAAAGTCCGCAGTAAAGACGCTAGAACAACATCGTTCGACGTTGTTTTAGCGTCTTTACCGGTGACTTTGCACAAGTTTTTGCCTACTGGGAAAGCAAACGTTTTATAAATTATACAGTATATTAAAATTTTACAATGGATGTCTATAGAAGTTTCGAAATTTGCTCATCCGCGAAATTCAAATTTTGGACAGTGTGTCCACGAAATTTTGTACCTGCAAAATTTAGTACCTTTAAAGAAGAACCCTTTGTTACAGACTTAATCCACAATATTTAGCCTGAGTTCCAGTCCCTAACTACGACAAAAAGTCGTAGTTAGGGACTGGAACTTAGGCTAACAACATTCAGCTCATCCTATTATATCTATTTTCATAACAGTTTTAAGAACTAATTTGGAAAGCTCGTTCCCAGGGTTTCTTCTCTCTTGAGAGAAGAAGCCCTGGAAGCAAGGTTGCTATCTTGGAGATATTCACTTATCGATGTTTAAAATATGCAAGACCAGCCAATATACCAACACCAGCAATTACTACGGAACCGATAATAATACGCCATGACGATGTCTAAAAATAATGCACATGTATTGAACTTCATATAGATTGCTAAAATCAGTTATTCCTTTTCTGAACAGTTGAAAGACTGCCACACGGAAATACACAGTCAGAATCAGAATTGTATGTGGCAGTCATTTCCACCATGAAATAATTCTGACTTTATTCAAAATGTAGAACAATTTTTTTTTTTATTATTACAATAATCTCAATATTTTGGTCATAACTTGTATTTTTGAGCAAAGAACTGAAATTCCTCGTTCCCAGTGTCTCTTGCCTTTTCACCGAAATTACCAACCTCGTTCCCAGTGTCTCTTGCCTTTTTACGGAAATTGCTTATTAGTGAAACGTTTTACATAAATTTTAAAAAATTCTTGGTTGAAAATTAATTTGACTTGATCGTCCAATAATTACGTACCGTATCCAGGAGTGTGCAAAAACTTGGTCAAAACGTTGCTATAGCATCTTTGAATAATTTTTACTCACTTGGGATATAGAACAAAGAAGCTTAACCCTATTTACTGGGGGAGGGGGGAGTCGTGGTGTGGCACACGCATTAAAGCCGAAACACACGACTCCCGAAGAAGTGAAATATTGGTTAAAATTATACTAGATTTTCTAGTTAGCTGCTACAACCCCTCACGTAAATATTAGAAACAAGGTGAAATTTGTGCAAAAATTCCGAATTTCAAATTAGGCAAAAAGACTTAAATTTCGATTAGCAAGACGAACTGCACGGAAATTCGCTTTTGTGTAAAGAGCCTGGGTACTAGGCTGCTAAAAGCAACAAAATTTGTCGAGTTCGTAAAAAGTCCTAAGATCAGTCTTAAGTCTTAAGTCTACTCGGATAAACCTCTGAGGTAAACCTCAAAGGACGTCTAGTGGTCATTTTCAGCACTTGCGTTTTCCTTGCGGTGTATATTGCTTGCTAAAATTCAAAAACGTCTCATAATTTACGTGAGTGGTTGTAGCAATTATCTTGAATTCCTGTGTATAATTTGGACACTTTACCCTTCCAGAACAATTTGAAACATTGCCGAATCAGCATTTCATTAGAGCTCCATAACTTTTGTACTGATCATCAGAACCTAATGATCTGTAATTCTATTTTGCTTATTTTTCTAAAGACGTTAGAACAACGTTTTTAACCCTATCGGTATTGTGCAAGTTTTTGAGGTGGAAATGGTGGTTTTCTTATTTCATATATCACTGTCATTCATAATATTTAAAAAGAATTTAGTCGTCAAAAATAATATACGAACTGGAATAATTGAACTGCTCAGCTAACGTCCTATAGATCTAACTCTCCGAAAGGTAATTGTAGGGGGTTAAATTCCAATTGAAAAATAAAGTTATTCCATGTTTAGATTATATTTTTGTGCCTAGCTATACACCAACAGTGGGCAAACAGTTGCTTATAAAAATAAGCCATTATACAAACCTCAGTATCAATATCATCTTCTTCATTATTTTTAGTTTTATTTTGTTGAAACATGCGTTGATACATTTCTTTTTCTTTTTGATGTGTAACAGCGACACGAGAACGTAAACGACCAAGTTCTTGAAGGATCATCTAAATAATAATTGTAGGTAATATAATCACTTGAAATCAGGTAAAAAACAAACAAACAATGTATGGAAAGTAGACCATTAAACTGAATCGATGACTAAATGTTTTTATGGAATTGAAACTATGCATGTATTTTTTTATAAAAGTTATGATAAAAGGTGGTTTACCTCATCTGTTATTAAAATAAAAAATAAAGAAATAATAGACAATATAAGAATGCAACAGAAGAATACATTTTCTTTAAAATGACTAATAAAATTATTTTTATTTCTAATTCAAAAAAGGATTAATTAAACATAAAATCATATAATTAATTCATTGTAAATTTTTAACTTCCTATTAAATGCTCATATTATATATTTGTTAAAAATTGAAGAATGAAACTTCACAAAATCAATATGAAGACTTTAATTCCTAAAACTAAAATTTTCTTTACAAAATAATGTCTCTTATCTTATATATATATTTTTTTCAAAATCTTTCTAAGGTCACACTTATTATTTTCATGAATGTGGTCAAAACATCATAGAATTCAAATTTTCGAAGATTTTGTAAGCCTCCACTAAATATTTTTTGTGAGTCTTTATGAAATATCGCCTCAAATGCTGGTACTAAATTTCAAAATGATAGTACTTCGGAAACATGGTCAAATAAGAGAAGCAGGCAGGCGCTGCCACAAAGTAATAGTAATAGCCCATTGTTCGGCAGGTTAAAAACAACAACAGAAAAAAAATCAAAGCGATGGCATCGAAAGTAGCCTGTCAAATCGAGTGAAAGTTAAACCAAGCACACTGATATAATATACATTATACACATACATACCATAGTATTATACTGTATAAGAATGCTACATTGTTCCTATCATGGTCTATATTTTATGCTTAAGAAAATAGAAAATAGACCATGTACATGTAAAAGTATGGTATATGCATATGGGGTATTTGTATATAGGTTATATGTATATAGGCTATATGTTTATAGGATAAATGTATATACAATCATGTGCGTAATTTATGAGAAGTTTTACGAATTTTGATGTAAAATACAAACCACAATTAAAACATAACTAATTAAAATGACGTCGGAAATACCCAAGAGATTTATCGAATAGACTTAGGGCTTAGGATCTTAGGTCTTTTCGCAAACTTGACAAATTCTGTTGTTTCTAGCAGCCTAGTGCCCAGGCTCTTAGAGCAAGTTGCAACTTCAAAATTTTGCACAAATTTCACTTTTTCTCAAATATTTTGCACATGATTGTAGGCTATACCTACATAAACTATATGTGTATAGGCTATATGTATATAGGCCATAAAGTTTTAAACATGTAGTTTAAAATTAAATTAAGACTTGTTTCCATCATCTGTTAGAAATTAAAAACACTAGACTATAGAACAATACAGAATACATTTCCTTTGTAATGATTACTACCTTTATCCACTATATTCCTAATTCACATTGGGAATATATTGAATGTTTATACAAAATGATTTTAATGGTATACATAAAATGATGTAATAAAATATTACAACCTTTACCCAATGGGCAAAAATTGTTTAAAGTTCGCAGTAGAGACGCTAGAATAACGTCGTTGTTCTAGCGTCTTTACTGCTGACTTTGAACATGTTTTTGTCCGCTGGGTAATTTTAATATCAACATCACTTTTATTTTCAAAAGATGAAGGAAGCTGGTCTAAAACAATACTTCAGTTCTTAAAAGCTTTCTCTCATCATTTATTTCTTTTATTTCTCCAATATTAAAGAAGCTTCCCCAAAATTACAAAATGGATGCCAAAAACATTTACGTTCAAAGCGTTATAGAGTCTAAACGTAATTGTAACCAAATCCTTATAAACAGAAAAAAAAGTTAACTGCTTATTATACATCATTACACATCATAATGTATATCATAATCATAAAGTATACTTTAACAATACATTTGTTTTAAATGTACTTATAAAAACCTTACACCTAATTTATTAAGTTAACACTTAATAAAATATTTTATAAAGTAAAGGTGGTTGTTATCATCTGTTATTAAAATTAAAAAGAAACAAAGAATAATGATTTTTAATAGCATTAGAGAATTATATTCCCTTTATTATTCATTATCTTTTTATAAGATTCTTTTATTAAAAAATCTTCCTCTGTTGAATTCCTCTGTATCGTCATTATTTCTAATTTGAATCATGATTCGTTAATAATTTTATAAACATTTACGCTCATGATGGTAATTAAATGGCCCTAAAGTGAATACACATTAATATTTATTTCAAAATTGAAGAAGGAAGCTTCCCAAAATCAAAGAAATGTTAAAAAAAAAATTTATATTTTTTATCACCTCAAAAAATTGAGGGGAGAGCTTCCCCAAAATACAACAAAATGGCTGCCAAAAAAAGAGTTATGGTCAAAGTCTCATAGAAACATTTAATTCTGGTCAAATCCTTACAGCAGTTAAAAAAGTCCAAAAAATTTCAAAGTCAACAAAAATCAGAAATTAATCATTTTGGTGAGTGTGGTCAAATTCTCAAAAATTTTCTATATCTGCACAAAAAATCCCTTTTTCACCGATCATGATCCCCGAGCTGGACGAAATTGAAAAGAAATTCGCTAGCGGTCTCTTAATATTACCTAGAATGCCATAACAAAATTTCACGGTACCACATCTTTTCAGTCCATTGGACTAAAAATGCAATTTGGACCCTTTTTGCTCAAAACTCAAGACCGAGTGTACAAAATCGTAAAATGTTTGGCGAGTCCTTGTAAAATATCGCCACGAATGCTAGTGCCAAATTTCAAGACGGTAGCACTTTAGGAACATCTTTGACTGCTCTCCTATGTAGATTTTATTTTTGAAACGATCCCTTATCATAGAGATCAAAATAACATTAAATAATCACTGTGAAGGAGCGAGGCTTTAAATGAGAACAAGAAGAACAAGAAAATAGTAATAATTCAAACCTTATTAAGAGGATCCAACATTGACGCTTTCTTCATACTATTCAATGCTTCTTCTGTCTTACCCATACCATCATAACACTAAAGTAAGTAGAAAACAAGTAAAGACACAAACTTACCATATTTGTTACCGTACTCAATTAGATTCTCGGGAGGAGGGAGCCTTCTTGTAAATGATGATATAAATATAAATTGTTCTATGTTTCTGTATACAATTATTAGGGATGTTTTTGATTACATACTACATAGGTGGCTCCCAATACGAGTCTCACTTCTTCCTCATACCCCCAAATACATAAACAAATAATTAGGCCAATCAGCTTCATATTTTTCAGTTTCGTTGGTTTTACCTTCAGTGTGCATGTAATTAAAACAAAACCTTGGAATTTTCAAATGATTATAGAGCAAAATAATAACTGTGAAGGGGGATCATTGAGCAAAGCTTCAGGCTTCAAATTATTTACTTATATTGGACGAGCGTGTATTGCAGCATGAAAGACTACTGTGTATAGGCCGATTAGAAGTAGGACATAGGTCAAGATTTATTAGACTAAAGTATATGGATGCAATAATGTCAACACCATTGCATTTTGTTAGACATCTCCAATTGTAATAAACACCTTACCTTTCCTTTACGAAACAATGCCTTGACATTCTCTGCTTCATAGAACAAAACAGTATTGAGTGACTGTATGGCCATACTATATGCTTTCACCTATAAGTATGGAAACGTCACATCAAGTAATTCATAGTTTCATATTTTATATTTTACTTTCAGTTTCATAGATTAATAGGTTCTTTTTATTCAGTGGGGATTTCCTAATGGCCTACAACGGATATAAATATACCTAAAACCCAACTGGATTTTTTTAATAGCTTCTGTTCTGATTAAGATTTGATTCCAAATTTCAGGACAATTTGGGAAAATCTTTTTGGTAACTAGGGATAATTTTCCCTTAGCAACCAAATATCTAACAGGTAGAAAAAAACACTTGCCCCCTAAAATCTTTTTTCTTCTTATTTTAAACAATTTTTTTTTTCACTGTTTTGTCATAATGACGTCATCATTAGTGATAACATCACCAAGAAAATAATTGCGGCAAAATGTTAATTATGTGTTGACCTAACCTCCTGGAAAGTTTAAACACTACAACATGGTTTCATCAAAAGTTATAGAGGGTGTTATGATGGGGAGGTAAAATACCCTTAAGTATATAGAGTTAAGGCCATGATAAAATGATCTTCTGTTTAGCGTAAAATGAAGAAAAATGCAATCCGCGATGCGTTTTATTTATAAAATAAAACGGGCGTGTGCGCTATATTTTTTGAAAAGTAAAACATAGATGCGCTTTAATTTTATAGGTTTTTCTTTGGTTCATTTAGTTCCTTGTTCAAAATTCATGTATGACTGTTTTTTACGTTGTGTTTTAGAAGAAACTCTGAAACTCTGCTGCGCTGTGTTTTAGCAGGTGGACAAGTGGGGATGTTAAATTGTGAACCCCAAACACAATAACTGAGCATCATATAGAATTGCTTGAATCATGATTGGTTTCGGTGATACATACGTACAATATACAAGGTTAAATAATTTTGCTTCAAATAAAGAAAGAAAATAATTATAAGTTAGAAGAAAAGCTTTATGCGGCAAAAAGTGGGAAAAAGCATGCGCAAGTTTTATGCTAAACAGAATATCATTTTAACACGGCCTTAAACGACACAGCTCTCAACTGAAAACAGATAAAACAAATGCTATTTATAATTCCTATTAAATTTCTATTAGAAAATGTTAAAAACGATATTGACTTCATTGGAAAACTGATAGCATCAACAACCATTTAAGTTCAAAATTGTCAAGCTCTATTCAGCATTAAGTTATGTCATGTGACGCCAATTTCTACCAATGGAATATCTTCTTTCGGCTTTCGAACAAAATTTTCCACCAAATAGAAATCCAACATTAATGTAGTGTTCTAACATTTAAGATTTAAGTTTACACTGTAGTCAAACTAACAAGACAACAATTTGAAATTACCTTAAGTTGAGCAGCAGAAAGGTTATTCAGACACTTGACTTTCATAATAATTACTTCCTGTAAGAAATATAAAAATAAGCATGCAAGGTACAGATTACTTAGCTATGTGATTTCCAAGTTAAAAATATTTGTTAGCACAATTTGGGGTTCCCTTAAAAAAAACAAAACAGCTTTTTCTTGTGCAAAAGTCACGTGATTGGAAACCTTAAGTAATAACTATAGTTACATGTTTTCAAAAAATGATTTGCAAAAAACTTTAGGCTACACGACTAGCGCTACCTAACTATGGCATTGATATAAAGAACATAAATAAACAAGGAGAAAATCAGTAAATTTGAAAATTCAGAGCTGAAGCTGATGTTGAAGCAGATCTTGGTGTTATTTCTGGTGCTGTTGAACCTGATTTCAATGTTACTCCAATCGAAATATCTGCTGAGGAAGAACTCACAACAACTATTAGTAATCTTAGAGCAAAAGTTAATGACTAGTTGGTTTTATTTTGAACATGGTTTACCTATTTATTTATGCTGAATAAGCATCCAGCAGGTGTAAACATATTTTTCATTGGGTAGCATATTACTTTCATTAATAATCTTATTGAAGGTATTGTCAGATTACAACAGATTTTGAATTTGATTGCTGTTATGACCCCAGCACGTGCTTGAAACCATAAACTTTATTTTGATTGAGCTTTTGTGTATTGCTCGACAAGGTCCACTTCCTCTGCTGATATTAATCTTAGAAAATGTTTCTTCGCATAATTTGATAAGTTCCATTTAAAACCATAAAACCGTTTTTCTGCATTTTAGGCAAAAAAAACATGAGAGCATTTGCTAATATTGTTACGATTGGTATATACTTATTATTATGTCCTAGAATCAACCGAAATTATCTAATTTTTGATAAAACTTGGCTTGTTCTTCTTGTATAGATGGTTTTTTTGCTGGAATATATTTTTCCTTGTTTCATATGCGTCAGTCATTTTGATTTGGATTGAACTGATTGGAGCTCAATTTGTTTTTTATTGTCTCTAAAAGTTAATATCAGAAATCTGTGCATAAGTCACTTCTTCGACAGACAAAGTTTAAAGGCATATGCATCAGTGCGAATTCTCTTGTTACAATAATCAGGTGTTAGCTGCAGGTAAAACACAAGCGCTCCAACATGAGAACATACAACACCTAAGCCTGCCACACATGTGCAATTATAATTTCCCCATCTAACTGGATACCTAACCAATAATAATGGTGTTTTTGTAAATTGACTTTGATTCTTTCACCACATACTAAAAGGTTGTTTACCCCCTTTCTTTACTGGTGCTGTGTTCGAAATAAGAAGAAATAATCACTGTGGAGGAGGGATTTTTAAGCATTCCTTCAGGCTTTCTAGCCTGAAGCAATGCTCAAAAATCCCTCCTCCAC
>JAULBZ010003052.1:0-17301 GCA_032360805.1 Neoturris breviconis
AAAATTAAATACGCGCCCGGGCGCTTAATTGAGGCATTACGGTACATATATGTTTTACTACCTTGTCATGTTAATGGAGATTCCCAGTGTGCATTCACAAGAATATATAAATAAATGTCTGTTACACGAGGCCACTAATTTTTTCCAAACCACTCTATCTGCTGCAAATATTCCAGCATGATCAATTTAATTTATTTTACAAGCATGTGGTACCTTATTCGGGAAAATATCATCAGAAACAATATTTTCGTGCAAGAATAATTCCCGGATTATGTTTACGCAAAGTAATCGGAGACTTTCGTGCAATTTGTTACATTACCCTGAAATTGGTAGCCATGCTAAGCAGCCGCCCTTTATGGGACAGCAATTAATATTTGTTAATCCAACGTTCGCTAGATCTGCCCATTCTACGTTTTCCTTTATAAATGATACATAATATATACCTTTGCATAAAACAATGAGAACGAGGCGTTCGTTGCTCAGAGTAGAACTTGTTGCAATACAATGCAATAACTTATTTTTATGCAGTGACTAGAAGTCGCCTGAAAGAACCCTGTGCGGACTGAGTCTATATAGCTTCAAGGATATATTGAACCGCATTCGATAATTTTTTTCACGCTGTGTACCACGTGATCTAGCTTTAAATTTTCAGTAACCAGGAAGCCCGATTGCGCACGATTCTCTTTTTATCTTTTGATTTTCTTAGCTCGATTCCCCCGCGTAGACCGACTATTCTCTAGTTTATGTACCTCGGTTTTGACAGATTTAAAAAAGATGAAAGATAACCAGATTCGACTATAAATTAACGCTACGAAGGAGTGCATTCTCAGTGGGCATGTTTTCAGGAGAGTTATTCACTCAACTATTAAACATGCTTATTCACAAAGTCCCTGCACAAAAAGGAAATTATTGCATTGAAACAAGTTTCTACTTTGAGCAGCCAAATCCTCATCTATTCATGTGTTTGTGAATATAGATAGGTCTACTATTTTTCTTCTTCTATTAAAAATACAGAGTCAAAAACACTAATCGCAGACCTTCCTGAAGCAAAGAAAAATGAACCGGTACACGTTTTGGAAAGAATAGACATATTTTCTGATGGGCCAATTAGTAAACAGATTGTTATTGGTGAACGAGATATTGATGAACTAAAAGATGAACTTTCTGCATGTAAATCATGGGATCAATTACGAAATGTACGTTGCATCATTACATCTTATAATAATGTGAAACCGAATACGGTACCCGCATAACTCTATATATACGGACTGTGTCTTACCATATGTGGTAATACACAGTATACGGTGATACGGAGATATTGGGACTATGTCTTACCATATTTGGTAATACACGGCATACGAGGATGTGATTTTTGAGCATAGTTTCAGGCTACAAAGCTTGAAGCTATACGCAGAAAGCACTCTTCCACAGTGATTATTTGTTCTTATTTCTACCACTGCATATATATGCGTTATTGGTCATTTTTTTGCTTGCACTTTATTTAACTTCCTAGCCGGCAAAAACCTGTTCAAAGTCAGCAAAATAACGTTGGAACACCATTCTTTGAACATTGTTCTAACGTTATTTTGCTGACTTTGAACAGGTTTTTGCCAGCTTGGTTCCATCTCCAGTCGGTGCTTACAATAATTCAATATATTTTCAGCAATCAATATACCTATTCACAAATACATGAAAACGAGGGGTTGGCTGTTCAAAGTAGAAACTTGTTGCAATGCAATAACTTTTTTTTCTGCACCAAAAAAGGACATTATTACATTGCAGCAAGTTTCTACTTTGACAACCAACGCCTCGTTTTCCCGTATTTGGGAATACTTATCTTAATTTGAAAAATTAAAAAAAGTCAAAAGGGGCTGGGGACGAGCTTGAGACTTATCGTTTCTGTAGCTAACAACAGTTCTGAATTTATGTTAGAAACATATGGCAATCTCTCAGGTTTGAGTAATTTAGACTTTAATAAGTACCTGGAAACTACTATGTATATTCAGCAAGTTAAACTGAAAATTATACACTGGTTTACTCCATCTTGGACTACAATCGTGCTCATATATATTTGGGTAAAAGGGAAATTCGTGCAAAAATTCGGAACGAAAGTTCGAATTTGTTTCAAGAGCCTGGGTACTATGCTGCTAGAATCAAGGGAATTTATCGAATTTGTAAAAAGATCTAAAATCCTAAGCCCTAAGTGTTAAGTCTACTCGGATAAACCTCTGAGATAAACCTCAAGGGACTTCTCGTGGTTATTTTCCGCACTTATGTTTTACTTGTGGTTTATAATATACCCTTTAAAATTCACAAGTTTTCCCATTATTTATGACCTTGATTGTACATAAGACTCTGTAACCTGCAGTTGTTCGCTTCTTGTATTTTTTTTGTAAATAACTTTTTAAAATATTAATCTCTCTTGTTTTACTTAGTAATTTGCCCTGATCATGTAAGTAGAGGTAAAGGAGTGAAAAGTAGATTTCGAGGCTAAAGATATAGATTATATTTACCAGATCGACTGGCTAGCGCCCAGGCTACAGGATCGTCTTCAAACTTGTCATCATCACTATCTTCAAATTCATATCTGACTGCTTCTTCTATTTGTTGTTGACGAAGTGTTCTTTTTGACGGTATTTGATCTTGTTGTGGAGCTGTACGTATGTTCAAATCTAACATCTGATGGTTAATATCAGCCAGCTGATCGTCATGGAAACCATTACTTAGATAATCAGCAGGAACATCGCTTAAACCTTAATGTAAATACAGAGGAAAATTGAATTAAACAATCAACGTTACAACGTCAAACGTCTTTTTTTTGACGTTGAAAACCGTCATGTGTCGGTAGTGGTATCAAGAACGGATCTTCCATTCGATTATTATTTTCTTCGTCTCAAAGTGACCAATTACAAGTCCGTTGACATGTAACACTCCTCCCCACAGACAATATGATTTTCTATGTATAAAAGGTAATTCAACGAAACAGTATGGGCATCTGGGCATCCAGTGGGCAAAGACTTGTTCAAAGTTTGCAGTAAAGACGCTAGAACAACGTTGAAATGTTGTTCTAGCATCTTTACTGCCAAATGGGTGTACTACTGAAAAAATAACTTTTAGAGATTGTTTTAAAAAGTAACTAAAATTAACATAAATATGGTAAAGTAAACAAATCCCATTGGTTGAAAATTGACAATTTTGATTGGATGGCTATAAAACAAGGTAACATCAGAGAAGAAGACTATCGAAACGAACTTGTATTTGATTGATTTCCTCGGACAGAAGAAGCCAATCATATACGAGCTGCTTGACATAAGATACTCCTTCTGTAGTATTTATTCGAACGAAACTTCTACTACATAATTACTGTCAAACTATGGAGGAGTGAACTTCAAAAATAAACATGTATGTGAAAACAGCAGATGCAATATAACCTAGAGGGCAAAAACTTGTTCATTGTCCACAGTAAAGACAAGCGACGGCAAACGACCTTGTTCTAGCGTCTTTACTACGGGCTTTGGACAAGCTTTTTTCACTGGGAAATAGCTCGAAGTTAACTTCTTTCACAAAAAGTTAAAACTCTAAACAGAAGGCTATGTAGGAATAAAATCCTGTGTTTTGTATCATATATGTCAAAGAGAATGTATAATATATGTACAAATACAGCGCAAGTGCCATGTTAACAAATAATACTCCGCCAAAATAAGCAAAAAAATAATAAAATTGACCACTGATGGCTATATAGACCTTGTGGTGGTGTACACTCCCCTAAACACAATTGAAAAGAATAATATTCTGACCACATAGAGGACTGATTGTTTTTGTAAATTATATAGAAAACATTGTAAGGGAAGATATAAAATTATTTCCATAAATAAAAATGTTTGAAAAACAAATTATCCTTGGAAACATAATGCTAACTAAAGACCGTAGCAAACTAATCCAACATTTCACTGAATATCAATATTGTCGCTCGTGTGTTGTTTGATACGTTGTACCGGATTAAAATCTTTCAGAATCTGTTGGATCTAAAAGTTTAAATCGATTAGACTTTCATCCAACATTCATGTCATCCAACAAAATATGAGATTGGTTTGAACATAATTTCTTCAAACTTCACCCAACATTTTATCCAATATCAAACAAATCTGCAGAATGAAATGTTGAGCTGGTTGCCCCATTCCTTAGCAACTTATCTTAGGGCCAAAATGAATCAATATTTAATTTTAGGTAATTTCTAGGATTTTTTATGATCAATGCTGAAAAAAGGAGGTTACCAACTAGAAACTAGCATTCTGTGATATCAAATTTATGTATACAAAAACAAAATTTTAGTTTTGAGTTAGGCAGCCTTTATATTCACATTCACATTTTTACATTCACTCTAAACGATCTTGCATTTGATTGGTTTCTTCAAATGCAAGATCGTTTAGGGTGAAACTCATTTGAGGGCTCATGTAAAGGCTACCTTTATTTGCGAGGGCAATACAGATAGAAAACTTGACATATTCGTGCAAAAGTATAGATATAGTATAAGAAAAACTTTGATTTTTCCGAAAACCTTTACGTTTATCAAAAAGAAAATTTTGCCATATGAGTTGGATTTGTTTAAATAATTTAGCATGAATTTCATTCTGACGTTAACAAAAATCCGATTTTGTTGATGATTTAGGAAAATACTATAATCCATACAAAAGTGAAAAAGTTTTAAAGTTCTATTAATCGAACGCCATATCTATGATGGCCAGTTAGAAATTTACAGGGAAAGAAAAGAAGAAATTGAGTAAAAAGTGCACTCGACGATATTTTGCACAAATGTTCTGTGTGTCAATATCCGTGGTAAATTCAAGACCATTCTATTACACATAAACTATTACACATTTTTAGATTTTTAAATATAAGTGGCTGTTTTGTACAATATATAAAAATAGTACAAGTAGTAAAACAAATGACCAGATGGCTATGTAGGACTAAGATCCTATTCTGAACAATAGATACAAAGATATTGCAAGGAATTACTAACATCTTGCTCTGTACAATGTTATACAAAATATAAAAATAAACAAAAGTTTAACTAAGGAAAAAATAAAAACTTCACCAGATGACAACACAGGACGGAGATTTTGTTTTGAGCAATATACAGTATACAAAAATAGTATCAGCTATATATTGACAAATACTCCCACAAAACACTAATGGAAAGATAAAATTTAATTAGATAATTATATAGGACTAACATCCTGGTTTGAACAATAATATACAACAAATAATACAAGAGGAATATTAATAAATACTCCCCCAGAACTAAAAAGATCAAATCGAACTTGACCAGATGGCTACGTGGGACTAACATCCCGATTTGAGCAATATATACAAAAATACTACAAGAGAAATATTAACAAATACTCCCCCAGAACTAAAGAGACCAAATCAAACTTAACCAGATGGCTATGTGGGACTAACATCCCGATTTGAGCAGTATATACAAAAATATTACAAGAGAAATATTAACAAATACTTTCCCAGAACTAAAGAGATCAAATCAAACTTAACCAGATGGCTATGTAGGACTAACATCCCGATTTGAGCAATATATACAAAAATATTACAAGAGAAATATTAACAAATACTCCCCCAGAACTAAAGAGATCAAATCAAACTTAACCAGGTGGCTACGTGGGACTAACATCCTGATTTGAATAATATATACAAAAATACTACAAGAGAAATATTAACAAATACTCCCCCAGTATTAAGCTACGATGTAGAGTGTCAAGTCAACGAGCTTGCAATTGATAGGTTTCTTCGGTACGAAGAAACCAATCAATTGCAAGATTGTTGATTCAGCACTCTTTCCCTGGCAACGAATTTTGGAAATGGTCCCGAAAAAATACTCCCCCAGAACTAAAGATATCCAATCAAACTTGACCAGATGGCTAAGACCTAAGACCCTGTTTTGTGAAGAATACATAAAAAAATATGTATATAAGTGGCATATAAATAAATTATTCTCAAAAGCAAGTGAGAAGAAAGCAAAGTTTGATCAGATGTCACTTTCTCTCACAATTTTCTGTGACGTCAATGTTTACCAATGAAATGTATAGATAAATATTCAATAAAAGGATTTTATCGGAAGTCTATATATAAGACTGATGTCTATATTAAATAACTTGCAAAAATAATACTGCTATGTCTGTGTAAAAATGCAAAATAGCATCAACTATAAATAACAGTTAGTTACCTCACAATAAACCTAAAAACTTACAAGATGACTGTGCAAAATGATAAATAATTTACAAAAATAGCGCAGGTAGTGTTAATCACAAAGGAAAAAAAATAAACGGATGACTGTGTAGGATTAAGATTTCTTTGCGTAAAATATATACAAAAATATCAAATACTCCATTGAGAAGATAGCACTTAGACCAGATGGCTACGTGGGTTTTATTGTGTTAAAATATATATGAAAATAGGTTATGCAGGGTTTTTTGTGAAAGAAAATTGTCCATGTGCATGAGGTATTAACAAACACTGCTCCAAAAGAAAATAAAGTGTGGCTGGCCCATGATATCATTATAATTAACTTTCTTTCGAAATATTAAGTGTTCCTGGAAAGTAAGCTAAAAATGTTCTATGAAACTGTTTTCAATTTGTTTACTATTATTGCGATCATATATTTTTTAATTAAGACACATTGTCCTTTTCGAGAAATGAGTTGCAACTCCTCTCTAATTTGCATGTATATAGGATGAATTTGGCTCATAAATCAAAACATAATGACATGACTTCACTTAGGATTTTTTTATATTTTTTTTGCATTGCTTCGTTTTCCTTAAAATTTTGTGATTTTTCCAAACATTTGGCAAATTTTGTCAAAAATATTTCCAAACAATTTCTTACTTTTTCGGGGTTGTCAAGGGGTAATACATGATAATTATAAAGAAGAATATTCTGACCATATGGAAAACTTCTAATTGTTTTTTGTAAATCATATAGAAACATTGTAAGGGAAGATATAAAATTATTTCCATAAATAAAAATGTTTGAAAAAAATTATCCTTGGAAACATAATGCTGACTAAAGGCTGTAACAAACCAATCCGACATTTCATCGAATATCAATATTGTCGCTCGTGTATTGTTTGATATGTTGTACCGGATTATAATCTTTCGGAATATGTTGGATCTAAGTTTAAATCGATTTAGACTCTCATACAACATTCATGTCATTCAAAAAAATATGGGATTGGTTTGAACACGATTTCTTCAACATTCGTCCATTACATCGATTGAAAGCGACGTCACCTGACAAAATATGGGTAATGGATTGGTTTGAACACAATTTCTTCAAAATTCGTCGAACATTTTATTCAATATCAAACAAATATGTTGGATGAAATGTTGAATTGGTTGCCCCATTGCTTATCAACTAACCTTAGGGCCAAAATGAATCACTAATTTTGTAATGCAAAAACTAATTTTAGGTAATTTCAAGAATTTTTCAATGCTGAAAAAAGGAAGCAACCAATTGGAAACTAGAATTCTGTGATATCATACTTATATATATAAAAATAAAATTTTAGTTATGAGTTAGACAGCCTTTACATAGACTCCTAAATGAGTTTCACCCAAAGCGATCTTGCATTTGATTAATTTCTTTGGTACGAAGAAACCAATCAAATGCAAGATCGTTTAGGGTGAAAGGGGTCCAAGTAAAGGTTACCTTAGTTATAAGGGCTATGCAGATGGAAAACTTGACATTTCGTTCAAAAGTATATAGTATTGAAAAAACGTTGATTTTTCCGACCACTTTTACGTTTATCAAAAAGAAAATATTGACATTAAACAAAAGAATAAATATCAAAAACAATTAGATGGTGCTTCTGATGATGAAACAATGTTGATTTACCATGAATTTCCTTCTGACGTCATCAAAAATCCGATTTTGTTGATGATTTAGGAAAATACTATAATCCATACAAAAGTGAAAAAGGTTTAAAGTTCTATTAATCGAACACCATATCTATGATGGCCAGTTAAAAAATTACAGGGCACTCAAAAAAGGGCAGTCAACTATAATTTGCAAAAAAATGTTTTGTGTGTCAATATCTGTGGTAAATTTAAGACCATTCTATTATTATACATAAGCAATCAAATTTTTAGATTTTTAAATATAAGTGGCTGTTTTGCACAATATATAAAAATAGTACAAGTAGTGACAAATGTGTTTGACCAGATGGATATGTAGGACTAAGATCATATTCTAAACAATTTCTACAAAAATATTGCAAGGAATTACTAACATCTTGCTTTGTACCAATGTTATACAAAATATAAAAATAAACAAAGTTTAACTAAAGAAAAAATTTCACCAGATGACAACGTAGGACAAAGATTCTGTTTTGAACAATATAAAGTATACAAAAATAGTATCCGGTATATATCGACAAATACTCCCACAAAACACTAATGGAAAGATAAAATTTAATTAGATGGTTATGTAGGACTAACATCCTGATTTGAACAATATATACAGAAAATAATACAAGAGGAATATTAACAGATACTCCCCCAGAACTAAAAAGATCAAATCAAACTTGACCAGATGGCTATGTAGGACTAACATCCCGATTTGAGCAATATATACAAAAATACTACAAGAGAAATATTAAGAAATACTCCCCCAGAATTAAAGAGATCAAATCAAACTTAACCAGATGGCTATGTGGGACTAACATCCTGATTTGAATAATATATACAAAAATAATACAAGAGGAATATTAACAGATACTCCCCCAGAACTAAAAAGATCAAATCAAACTTCACCAGATGGCTATGTAGGACTAACATCCTGATTTGAACAATATATACAAAAATAATACAAGAGGAAATTAACAGATACTTCCCCAGAACTAAAAAGATCAAATCCAACTTGACCAGATGGCTATGCAAGACTAACATCCCGATTTTTGTTTAAAAAAAAAAACTATAAGAGGAATATTGAAAAATACTCTCCCAGAACTGAAGAGATCAAATCAAACTTGACCAGATGGCTATGTGGGACTAGCATCCTGATTTCAACAATATATACAAAAAATTCTACAACAAATACTCCTCTAAAATTAAGCTACGATGAAGAGTGCCAAGTCAACAAGCTTGCAATTGATGCAGCACTCTTTCCCTGCAAACGAGTTTTGAAGATTGGTCCCTAACAAATACTCCCTCAGAACCTGTTTTGTGAAAAAAATATATAAGTAGCATATAAATAAATTATTCTCCAAAGCAAGTGAAAAAGCAAAGTTTGATCAGATGGCTTTGTAGGACTTAGATTTCGTTGTGTAATATATACACAAAAACAGACACGTGGTATTAAAATGTACAAGTAAAATACCTTTACATGGAAATTTATTAGTGGACATTAGGTTACTTGCTAAGTCGTCAATTAATTATTTTAGCCTTACTTCTCAGCGTATATCCCTTCAATTATTTTTATAGGTATAGAAAAGTCTATAGCAACATGTATTCCTTTTCCTAATTTTATAGCGATAGAAATGTCTAATATTTATAGTCATAGTAGTGAAGAATAAAAAAGATATTGCAAAATAAGAACCTGTCACCTTCTCTCACAATTTTCTGTAACGTCAATGTAAAGGTTACCCAGTTGGAAAAAACCTGATCAAAGTCAGTCAGAAAAATAACTTTCTTTGAACGGGAAAAAGTTATTGTTGAAGGGGTATTATGTTCAAATGAGGCGCTTTAAACTTAACATTTTGGTCTCAGTATTCCAACCACTAGTTCGCAAGGCATCGTCAAATCTTTTTTATATAAAAAGTAGATAAATATTCAATAAAAAGTATTTTATCAGAAGTCTATATGCAAAATTAATGCCTGTATTAGAAAACTTGTAAGAAGAAGATACTGCTCTGTGTCAAGTATAGATAGCAGTTAGTTACCCAAAATAAACCTAAAAACTTACTAGATGGCTGTGCAAGATGATAAACCTGACGTGCAAAGTAATTTACAAAAATAGCGCAAGAAAAAAATTACCTGATGGCTGCGTAGGACTTTCTTTCGAAAAATAAATACAAAAATATCAAATACTCAAGTACGAAGATAACACTTTGTCCAGATGGCTATGTAGGAGGTTTTATTGTGTCACAATATATATGAAAATAGCTTATGTAGGGTTAGTTTTTTGTAAAAGAAAATTGTCCATGTGCATGAGGTATTAACAAACACTGCTCCAAAAGAAAAGAAAGTGTAGATGGCCCATGATATCATTATAATTAACTTTTTCTAATAATATTAAGTGTTCCTGTAAAAATAGTTCTATGAAACTGTTTTTATTTTGTTTACTATTATTGTGATCTTTTTTTTTTTGCATGTAAATTAGGATGAATTTGGCTCATAAATCAAAACATTGTTCATCATAAAGCTTTCAAGCTTAACCCTATTTATACTGGAGAAATTATGGCCTCACTTAGGATTTTTTTTATATTTTTTTTTGTATTGCTTCATTTTGGTAAAATTTGTCAAAATATATTTTCCAAATAATATCTCACTTTTCCGAGGGTAATTTTCTTATTGTCAGGGGGTAATACATGACAATTATGCATAGTACATGCACACATTCATAGTTAATTGGAGTTAATTTTGCATGATTTTACTATAAAGATCAAATTAAATAACATTTATGACGCCATTTTATAAATTTACAGACCAGAATTTAAATTTTGCTGACCAGATCACCAACGTCATACGGGAAAGTACACAAATTTTTTGTTTATTTTTAGTCAAAGTAGTAACTGGCTAAATGTCATGGCCAAACTCCTATTAATCAAAAAGATTTCATTTTCATATTCATCAGGCTATATATCAACCTTCCTTTTCTAATCTCTATAGCAGAGGAAAACACTCCAGTAGGCAACATCATTGCTACCCACAGTGTGTATTTTTTGCTGTCTTTTAAGCACTAAATTACAATCAAATCAAAGGAAGAATTACTTCGTAGAACTATAAATATCTTTGTTGGGAGGAATAACTACATCACAGAAAAACTGTATATTGTTAAGGGACCATCTCGTCCCGAAGAAACCAATCAATCCAAAAACATAAGGTTTGATGTTTCACTTGCTACAATGACAAATACAATTCACATTCCTTCATTATACTTTGATAGAAGTTCTTTTTCAAGCATTCCTTCGCTTATATTTTATAACAGTAGAAAATTCTATAGCAACATGATATGTTCCTTTCCGCGATATTTATAGCAATAGAAATGTCTATTATTTATAGAAATAGAAAATAAAAGTGAAAGGTGAAGAAAATATTGCAGAAATAAGCATGTCACTTTCACTCCATGATGGTTGATTTACATTAGACAATGTGTGCGATAACACAACCATTTCTGTGACATCGATTTATACAATATTGATTCAGCATCGAGCATATTACTCTGCCATAGTACATACCATTTTTATAAAGCATCCAATTAATTTACTTGGGTATATTTCATTACAAAATTATTTATGAAATATTTAAGACACACTGAAGTACAATAAGATAACCTAAGACTGTAAAGGTAAGCGGAGAAAAAATTATTGTTGAAGGGGTATTATGTTCAAGAGGTACTGCAAACGTAAAATATCGTATCAGCAAGAGGTCAGTGGATTTTTAAATAAAAAGTAGATAAATATTGGGTAAATATTTTTTATCAGAAAGTCTATTCATAAAACAAAAAGATGACCATATTGGAAAACCTGTTTGAAGAACATTCTGTTCTGTGTAATAATGCAAAATAGCAACATGTACTATAAGTAGAAAATTGTCAGCCCACAACAGAAAATACTTTACCAGATGGCTGTGTAAGATGACAATCCTTAAGTGCAATGCAAAAATAACACAAGTGGTATGTATATGTTAACCACAAAAAAGAAAAAAGTTACCAGATGGCTGAGTGGGATTACGATTATGTTGTGCAATATTATAAAAATATCACATGGATTGCTAAAAAATATCTCCTCAAAATAAGTGAAAAAAGATGGCTATGTAAGAGTTTTGTTGTGTCAAAATATATATGAAAAATGACTATGTAGGATGAAGTTTTTTCTGTGAAAGAAAATTTGCAGTGTGCGGGATTACCAAATACTCCCTCAAAAAGAAAAATGTGGATGACCAATGATATCATTATAATTAACATTTTTATATTTCTCAAAATATTAAGTGTCTCTAGAAATTAAATTAAAAGGTTCTATAGAACATTTTCATTCCGTTTACTATCATTGTGATCAAATATGTTTTTTAAGACACACTAAAGTGAAGTTACTTTGTTCTTCTCGAAAAACGGAGTTGCAGTTATGGTAGGGTTGTTATTGTATTGTCTCAATAAAGTTGATGTTTCAAAAAGGACGACTCCTCTCTAATTGGCTTTGTAAAGTTTGGGTGAATTTTGGTTCATAAAGTAATTCTCGATTTTTCTTTAGAAAAACTCACAAGTAACTGGCACATGTGTTATAATTAATCACACTATAAGAAAACGGTTTGCTTACAAATTTAATCATATTAATTCTTCCATTGTACACCTTCCAAGCTTAACTTAACTTTAACTTAATGCCAACACACTTCGTAGTCACAACAACAATAATAAGAATTTCACTTCTTTCTTGCAGTGTTCTTTTAGTTTAACTTTACGGTAATGATGGAAATATATATCTACACAGATTTAATTAATACCACAAGCATTTCATGGTATATCGAAAATTTTTATATTCATCAGACTGTTATTATAATTTTCTAATTTCTATAGCTGAGAAATAACATTTGAGTAAGCAAAATCATTGTGACTAGATTGTGCCTTTTTTACACTTTAAGTTCATTATGATTGAAATTCGTGTACAAAGCTTTACACAAATATCTCATGGAATTTATACCTTCTATAACTGCGAATAAACATTAGAGTAGGTAGCATTAAACAGATATTTGATAGCATATAATAGTTTTTTCATCCAAATGTTTTTCCCGCCAAAACAATTCTTCTTTTTTTTAATATTGAAAAACAAACAGGTAGATATATTATCTCTTTTTAATCTATACAAACAATATTGTCAATATGATCACTTTCATTTCCTCCTGAATACCCTTTTGCTGATCTTTATTGATGAACTTTAAAAGACATCAACTGCTTCAATCTTACTGGTCCGTTGGTGAACACAATGCCCGTTAAAAAGAAGATAAAAAAGAAAGAAAAATATCACCACATTGAAAATTTATTAATGAAAGGTTTTGTGCAAAAGATTTTGGCCAAAATTCTCAAAATTCATCCGGAAATATTATAAGTTTTTTCACCAAATCTCTATCTGCCAAAACTTTTCGTTGATAATGTACCAAGCTTCTTTTTTTTTATTAAGTCACTCTCTGCAAGGTATCAAGGCACTTACTTGGCAGAGAGCTACAAAAGAATTTACAAAGTTGAAGGTTGAGCAATAACATTACACCTAAATATTTGAAGATCATAGGAAGGTGGATAGCATGATAATGGTAAAGAGAAGTCAAATGTGCAAGGAAAGAAGCTAGTTGAATATAATTTTTTGTCACAGGAATGTGACAGTAAAAGGATGAACATTAGCTGAATACCTAGTCTCGTGAATGAAATATTTTAGAGCAGGGGTAAAAGACTAATTGCAAGCATTTTTAGGATAAGTACCGAATAAAAAAAAGTATCCAGCTGGAAATTAGCAAACTTCTGTAAAATCATATCTATGTATACGAAAAAACTGTCAAAGAAATATAGTATTTGAAAAGCGTTGAAATTTCACATTTATCAAAACGAAATTTATATTATTATTAAATAAAATACTATAGACACTAAATAGAGAGATTTCAGCAATTTGTTTAATGCTTAAATCTGATAACAAAATAATGCAATGAGTAAGAAACCTGGGTGTTATTTAATATATTGGCTTCCATTCCCTTCTTCAAAAATCCGATATTGTTGATGCCTTAGAAAAATACTTTACTCAAAAAGCGAATATAACAAGTTTGCAAAATAGTCAGTCAGAAAAGTGACATAAAAACGACACTCAACAATAATTTGCACAAGGATTCTGTGTGTTAATATATATCAGTGAATATCTGGGCGGGGAGGAGGGGAGGAGAGGAGGTTCAAGACCATATTATTATACATAAGGAATCTAATAGGACAGAAGCGACTGTTTTGTATAATTTATAAACATAGTTCAAGCAGTATGTTGAAAAAAACTTGACAAGATGGATATGTATCACTAAGATCTTGTTTTGCACAATGCATACAAAAATAGTGCAATAGATGTATTAACAAAATACATCTCTAAAAATAATGAAAAAATCGAATTTAACCAGATGACTATGTGGGACCAACATCCCGTTTTTAACAATGTCTATTATACAAAAATAATACAAAATTTATATTGACAAACACTCCGAAAATAATAAAAAAATCAAACTTGATCAGATGGCTAAGTAGGACTAATATCCTGTTTTGTACTATGTGTACAAATATAGTACAAAATACAAAATACTTCACAAATCAAATTTTACCAGATGGCTAAGTAGGACTAACATCCTGATATATACAAGAATAGTGGTATAAGTGGCCCTAAGATCCTGGTTTGTGCAATATATACATAAAAAATATTATTGTTAATACTCATCCCCTAAAGCAAGTGAGAAGAAAGTACATTTAATCAGGTGGCTTTGTAGGACTTAGGTTTTGTTGTGTAATATAGTATTATGCAAAAATAGGACAAGTGGACAAATTTTCTAAGTTGATGATCAGCTTTGTCTGTTTTTCTCAACGTGTATTCCATCCCTTATTTTCGTTTTCTTTTTTATATATCGCGGACAAACCTCTGTAGCAATGTGTTCTTTTCGCTAGTTTTATAGCCATATAAATATCTAATATTTATAACAATAGTAACTGATAGTGAAGGGCGAAGAATAATATTACAAAAAAAAGAGTTTGTCGCTTTCTCTCCATGAAGATTGTTCTCCTTTAAGTAGGCTTTTGTGCAAAAGCCAAAAACAAAACAAATATTCTCTTGGTAGAACTTGATGATCTGTGATATCAATTTATACCAATCAAAATTGTCTTTTGTTGGCTTTCGCGCAGAAGATTCCACCTCGTAGTAACCAACTTTAACCAAATAATTGACATTGTGAACTTGAAAAACGCCCAGAAACAAGGGCGAACCTCTATGAAACTCTATAACTAATAATAATGGAACATGGCAACTTAAATGCAAAAAAATATTAATTATGGACATTTTGCAAAGCACAAAAAACTTTACCAAACTTTAGAAAAACACTAAACGTGGTTGGAATCAAATCCTTAAGCAGACGAAAAAAATGGAAACATGTTTTCAGTACATCGGACTGAAGTCACAATTTGAACCCTTTTTTATCTGATACTCAGTCCTTAGTGAACAATGTAAAAATTTACTTCCGAGTCCATTCGAAAGTATAAGTAGTATAAATTGTCTATTGACAAATACACCACAAAAAAAAAACACTGATATATACTTATAATACTAGTATATACAAATATTATAAGAAGCTTACGATTTCAGTGAGAACTGATATTTCTTATTTTTTTACCAAAATTTTGGAACTCAAGTTTTTTATTTGTTTCTTAATTTATCAAAGGGAAAACTGTATGTACTGCTAAAAAACATATAATTCTTAACAAAAGATACTAAATGAAGTGGTTCGTTTAACTGTTTTTGTGACAACTAAAAATCTGTTAGAAGTCCAAATAAGAGATCTTGTTACTTACCGTTTGCAAATTTCAGTTGTGTGTTTCTTATTTTTTGACCTAAATTCAGAACTGTTTCCTTTAAAAGTAAAATATGATAAAATTAAGAGTGGAATGTTTAGTGGAAAAGTTATTTTTGAAGTGGCTGTTTTCCAAAAGTGATACTACAATTTTAAATTTTAGTATCACAATTCTAGGTGCTATTTTCAATGTGGTCACAAAATCTTTTCATTCTTAATATAAATAGTAACTAAATATTAACCAAAAAAGTATTTTATCAGATGCCTGCTCAGAAAAAAAAGATTATACAGACATGTAGGAAAAAGATCCTGTTCTGTGCAAATGCAAAATTCAATCATACGGTATAAATAAAAGATGATTAAAACATTATTCTTTACTTTAATCTTTACTTTAATCCCAGAATAAACCTAGATACCAGATGGCTGTGTAGGATGACAATCATCCTGATGTGTAAGATATATTGCAATAATCACCCAAAAAAGTCAGAAAAAAGTTTTACCAGATGGCTGCGTAGAACCAAAATAAAATTTTGTTGCGTAAAATATATGCAAAAATATCACTTACAAATAATCCCTCGAAACAAGTGAAAAGAAAATGTATGTATATTAGGAGGTTTAAGTTGTCAAAATGTATACAAACGTATAGAATTCACCTGATGGCTAAGTAAGATTAAGGTTCTTAATGTGAAAGATAATTACACATGTATGGCATTAACAAATACACAAACATCATTTCACTGTATTAAAGCAGATGAGCATGTTTAAGGGGACACTTAATCACGGTATTTTCTTATTTAACACTCTCGAATTAACACTATTGAACGACCCCCTTAAAAGGCAAAATATTTTATTAATACCTTATTGGACAAAACAATGTCAGACAAAAGTGACGAAATTTTTCGAAGGTGACGAAAATTTTGTCAGACAAAAATTTTTGTCCGAAATGTTTTGTTTGACGAAAAATTTTGTCCAAAACCAATTTTTCAAAATTGGCCTGGATTTGGTTAGTTTAACATAAATACACCTGACTTACTAAAGTAGGCTCTTACAAAAAGGTATTGTAGGTTTGGTAAGGTGTTTCCAAAACAATGATTGATTGCTTTCTTCTTCAGACAAGTGTTATAATAAAAAATCATCAAAAAATCAATAAAAAATCAGGTAGAAAATCAAAAAATCCCATACAAGATCAAGGAAAAGAAAGAAAAAAAACAACAGGATCTTTTGGAATAAAATTGCAAATTTGTATTGTAAAAAAAAAACACTTTTAAGAATTGTTGTTGAATAATGATATTATAAAGTCATTTATATTTATTTTTAGTTTATTTTCAGCACGTTATGATAAATACCCCACTTTTAAGGATAAATACGAAATTTCAAAAAATGACAAAATATTTCGTTGGACAAAAGTGACAAAATTTTCTTTAGGTGAAGAATATTTTGTCAGACGAAAATTTTGTCTGACAATGTTTTGTCCGATAAGGTAGCACTATAAACCCCC
>JAULBZ010003053.1:0-17298 GCA_032360805.1 Neoturris breviconis
GCGAAAATACACCCCGGTTATAGAACCTAAACCACCCATCCATCTTGACAATCACTTGAGACAAGCTATCCGTCCTACCGTGCCTCGTCAGGAGCTGATTTTAGGATCTGATACCAGTAGACCAAATCCTCCCATAGCCGTACCCACACCGGTCACCATACATCCAACAGTAGTACCAAGTGACACACCAACTATCGAACCTCCAGTATCTACAAACACCACACCATCATCCTCACCAGAGTTATCACCACCTACTAATATTACACTTAGACGATCTACCAGAATAAAACGAAAACCTGCAAAATATGATGACTTTACACAATAATATCCATAACTCATAATATCACTACATTGCAGTATCAACATGTTACCATTGCAACCTCCATATGTCGTCGCAATGACTTGAGGGGAGGTAGAGAACTATGAACTATAACATTCTATTATATTCTTGCGTTACCTTGTTATTTAGATATAAACATTGTTAATAATAAATACTTATATTCTATTCAAATGGTTTCATACCTATCTAGTGTTGTCTTGCGAGTCCTTTATCGTTTATTTTGTGATGTCCATCACCTTTGCCTGAGCTTTGCTCGTAGTGTTGGTTTCCCTTTAGTAGTGTTTTTAGGATTCTTGCAATTGTAATTCACTACTGATAAAATAAATATATTTATCTTTATACTTCGGAAGTCCCTGAAAAAATACGGAAATTTCCAGGCTGTTCGGGACACCGACAACCAAAAGGGATAACAATAGCTCATCCAAACTTTGTTTAGTGGGCTAAAAACGCAAATACACACATACTGTAGGTTTTCAACTTTAGCTAAATCGTCCCTCTCTCTCTCATCTCATCATCCAACACTAAAAAACCACCACAAGAGAACTACATTGCATTATTCATTCATTACCCCCTGTGGATGACATGGTATTTTAGAAGATAATTGTTTCAGATTTTCGGTTTTTTAGGAGTTTGTGTTTTCGGATATCCTGTTTCTTTTCGCCAGTTAAGTTACGTATATCCTCATCCATGGAGTGAAATTGTTTTGGATATCATAGATTGTAAGAAATGTTTATTCGGAACTACAGAAATCGATTGAACTGTTGAATTGAATCAACTCGTTACATATATATGGAGATGCTTTTGTTTGTTTGTATCACAGATTTCTCCACATTAAATTGGCTGGGTGAAAGCCATGGATATCCCGACTGGCCTATGTGAAAGGGTCACGGATTTCATTGAAATTTTGAAAGACAAGCTACGGATATGTGATCTGGGATGTCATCCACACACATGCTGACAGGGGGAGGGGGGGGAGGTGGTTGGTGTGGTCGGATCAAATTTGCACAGAGAACTCGTGAAAAGACACAGATTTATATATGCTAATGCATTTGGTAAAATCTTATAAGAAAGTCAAAGGTCAAGGCGTGCAGGAGAGTAGACTATGGACTATCGATCCGTCATGTCGTCCGTATAGTCTTTCTAGTGTATGCGTGTTGTATGCGTAGCTAGGAGTATAACTGTAACAGACTGTAACGTTCGTATTTTCATATTTGCCATGTTTGTTTACAAATCGTGTCGGATATCCAGTGAGTAGATAGGCATGAAACTACGTACATGTTTGAGGGAATTTCCAAGAATTCCAGCTAAAAAACATTACGTCATATGTATTCGAATAAATTCCCCTTCTTTTCAGCGGGTGTTGTGTTCTGGACTGTTTGCGTTGTGTTACTAGCCTTTCAAAATCCATCTTACTATCTTGAAGAGAAAACTTTGTAAGTTGAGCAGACTGTATTAGATATATTGAGTATTCATTTTTAGGTATGTTTGGGTGGGTCACAGCTAGGAAAGACAAGAGGAAGAGCGAGATGGAGAAAGCGAGTTTGAAAAGTTCTGTCTGACACACGTCAAACGCGTGGATATAAATTGTAGAGCGAGCATGCGAGTGTAGCATGTGTTTATGAATGCATTTATTCTGAATATTGATTTGATTCAGACTAAGTTTTTATTATAATCGTTTTCTTTGATATAGCTAGCTAGGAGTGTCAATGTCTGTAGCTCTGTCGAGCGAATTTTCGAATTTCTTTTGTGTGCTAAAGAGAAGGGACAAGGGGATGCTGGTCATCCATCCATATGGTCCATATGACTATGGCAGCATCGCCTTTAGTATGCATAGAGTATAGGTAGAGTTCTAGTCGGTGAGTCCAACTCACGACTAACCAACTCACTGACTCACGACTATAAAAGTTTGCATACTCGTCGTATGCATATTGCTGTAAAATTCGTCAACTTTACATTTTTTTATTTTGCCGTCAGCTGTTTTATCCTCTAATATAAAATCTTACCAGTTAGGTAGCTATACTGTATATATTTCAAATATTATGTCAGGTTTATATAATACCTTCAGCAATTCCAACTCCCGATTTTGGTGTGCTCTTCTCGGCCTCCCAGAATTACATCAACCAGCGTTAGTTGGAACTGACCATTATGGTTTTCTAATTATATCCAAATTTTATTGAGGGCTACATACTTATATAGTATTTATTAGTTCGTCATTCTGTGATCTACAGACTTATACTCCAAGTTTTTACCTTCATGCCCTACCATAGGGCCTTCTACTTAACAGGAGATTGATTTAACAGTAGATTATGCATTCCTCACACTTTTAGGTATCATTAGGTTGGAACGTCTGTATTTTAATTTCATACAGGCTAATTTTCAGACACCTAAGGATGTTTTATTAAAACGGCCAATAATTTTGTATATTTAGAAATTTATAGTGGTATATCGTATTTGAAATAAGAGCAAATAATAAGTGTGGAGAAATGATTTTTGAGAATTGCTTCAGGCTAGAACGCATGAAGCAATGCTAAAAAATCCCTCCACACTTATTATTTGTGCTTATTTCAAAACTCTAAAATATACCTGCAAAAAGACCCTAGATTTGGTTTAATTTTGAGTTTGTGATGAATTATCCGTATATATGTTAAATAAATTCGTTCATATATGGTGGGAACTTTCAGCCACAATTTTTTTGTATATAGGTGTGGACTTGGTAATTTTTAATTATTAATGTGGGAGGGGGAGCAAGCTATTTTGATATGTACAGGGGATTTCACATATTTTACATTTCTTACAAAGAGAATACATACTAAAACAACAGGTTTTGTTTCTAACAGAGTTTATTTGACCTGATGACGCATTTTCAACCAAATGCTCCTTTATTATAGATTAGGAAATATAGGCATATTTTGGAAAATATGGGGGGTTTTTTTGACAAAGGGGGGATTTAAATTGGAAGGGAGGAATCAACCCTGGAAGACATCATGCACTTCATACAATTTTATTTAAACATGCATATACCTAGCCTGAAGCAATGCTCAAAAATCACTCATCCACAGTAAGTATTTGCGCTTATTTCAAGCATTGATTACTTGCAACTACCAAACTATATGGCCACATTCTTAGACATAATAATTTAAACTCAAATACTCCAATCTACTTTACAAACCTTACAAATTCCTGCATTAGACAATGAGAGATACTTGTGGTTTATTGTGTACTTTTGATTTATTGTACTTTCAATAGCATAGGTGCTTAAAGGTTACTGTCTGTGTTATTTTAAAATTAATTAATGTAATTAATTCAACATGGGCAAACAAAAGGAAATCATTATCTCACATGTTAAAGAACAACATGATCTCATATTTTTGCATGAATAAATAAACACTTAAGCTGTTGATAGAATTTGGCTGTGAGATTTCATTTCAGGGGTCGATTCGATTTGATTGGTAGTTAAACAGAAAGTGAATCAGTCAATCAAAATACTGTATTTCATGTATTCACTCATTCGCACGACCGATTTGCTCGAACTGGGAACCCATCTTAACACGTTTCTGAGAATTCATTTTGCCCAAAATGAGATCTCTGGTCATGTCTTTCTAAGTGTTTATGCTGAGCGTGAAATAAAACTCATTTGGGGTACAATATTTCGGGTAGATCTCATTTCGGATGACATGAACCTTCACGAAAAGGCTGTCTAAGGTACAAAATCTGTGCGAAACACACATTATATGAAAATTTTAAAAACAGTATTAGCAGTGTTAGGAATAGGAGCAAATAATCACTATGCAGGAGGGAATTTTTAGCACAGCTTCAGGCTACAAAGCCTGAAGAATTGCTAAATAATCTCTCCTCCACAGTGATTATTTACTCTTATTTTGAACGCTATGCATCACAATATTTTAATAATTATGAAGCAAATAATCACTGTAAAAGTTGAGCATAGCACCAGTAAAAGACCATTGCAAAAATAAAAATCTACAGAAGAGAATGATGTGTCAACCATCTTGCGATGGATTGGTTTCTTCGTACAATTTTGGAGAGAAATTTTGAGCATAGCACCAGTAACTAATGTCAACAATGAAAATGTGATTGTACGATATTTTGAGCATAGCACCAGTAACTAATGTTAACAATGAAAATGTGATCGTATGATTTATTTACTATATATCAATTCACCCATTAAATCATCGTATGATCTGAATACATTATTTATAATTTTATAAACTGGATGTATTTGAGTGATTGATCATTTACATCTCATGATGTAAGTGAATGAAATGTCAAAGTCCATATTCATTCATGAATTAATTGATTTGTTGATAAATAAAACTAAGGTAAATATTTCCCTATGATCACTGAACAGGGCATACTGGATTGTAAATATTTTACAACCAGTTTTATGTACAATAGGCGTGTCAAAATCAGTTTCCATACATTTTCTTTGTAAACATAAGTTTTAAGCATGTGTAACACACAAGGGATGGCACTGCAACTAGTTTTGGACTTTGATTTTTGATTCATGACAAGATCACAAGACATGAAATTAATTATTAATGAAACGAAACATTTAATAGTTCCCTTTGATTACTAAGTATATATATAGAAACATTTTCCTCTTGCTTTATTATTTATATTAAGTTTATCAACAGAGCTGGTTGTTTGTTTGTAAATTATGAGAATATTGTTTTCTTACATACAAAGTAAGTGAATTTTTCATATTCTGTAAAATTCCAAGTCTGAAAAAAACTGCTGGATATCACAGAGGAGTGCTTTGCTGCTGAAAAACACATTCTTTCATGGTGATGTCCTAAGTCATTTTACAGGCTTGCTCTTCCATTCCAAGTTTATTGCATCGTTCATGTTTGAGTGAGCCCGATAGGTTTCCTGGATTTCTATTGGTTTTTAGCCTATGACGTCATATTTCGTAAGCAATGGCTTTATTTTTGGACAATTTTTTTTTTCATTTTTAAATACCTCTTAAAAATTTAGATTAGGAAAGTAATATTTTCAAAAAGCGAAAATGAAGCTTTCTTAAAGAATTTTGACAATAAAAAACAGTACATTTTGCTGCCAAAAATGTGCCTTAACGTCGTTGAGATTGGAAATAATAAAAATTATTTCATAAACCTTTTTGTAACCATATTTTAAGAAGCGGAACTTCTGGCATCTTTACTGCTGACTTTGAACAAGTTTTTGCTCACTGGGAAATAGCTTTTGGAATCAAATTTCGAGATATAGATTCATTATAATACTGATACATTTTTTTAAAAAAATCCTGTGCTAATCCTCAAGATAACGGTCGAATATTACCTGTGGAGGAGTGTTTTTTTAGTACTGTACTAAAAAAAACACTCCTTGACTGGTGACGTCCAACCGTTATCTTAAGGCCTGCATACATATGTTGAACTATCCTGTAGAACAGGTTACCAATGGTCAAAATCAGACTATATAATCATTTTGGGATGTAGATCTTTAGGTTTTTAGCTTGAAGATATGTTTAAAAATTGCTCCTCCACAGTGATTATTTATATACTCTTATTTTGACCAATGGAGTAATGAATGAATTATTTAAAAAGTTAATCTTTTTTTTTTAAGACAATTAGATAGAGACTGTTAATGTGTAGTTATCTAAGGAGAGTATACTGAGAGTAAAACATGCTGCATTTGATTCATTTCTTGTAATTGCTTATAATTGATTGGTTTATTGGTTGCTAAGAAACCAATCAATTGAAAGCTTGTTGACACTTGTGTGTTTTATTTGTGTTGAATTTTAGTCAAGTTATATGTGCCATATGTTCTTTTACATGAAGTTAAAAGCAAATAATCACTGTGGAGAGGGATTTTTGAACATTCTTCAGGCTTCCCAGCCTAAAGCAATGCTCAAAAAGCACTTCTTCACAGTGATTATTATGGTTTCTTACATATAATGTGAGCTTTGTTGCGTAATTTCCTTGTGTATTCCAGCCTGAAGGTAACTGCCGGTCATTGCCTGTGGGGGAGTGTTTTTTTAGTATAGTTTTAACCTTCAAAGCTGAAAAGCATATTAAAAACACTCCAATGCAGTTAACATGTATTAATTAAAATCTTTGCAATAAAAACATATGTTATTTTAATTTTATTGATGGGAATTTCCCTTTTCGAAAACTTCAACTCAGCAGTTTTCATGATATAGGTTGTTAATTTGAATTATATTTATCCAATTATAAAAATGCTCTTTGCTTTCGTATCATATATATTTATCTAATTATAAATAATGCTTGTTTTCGTATAGGTTTTATATGGGTAAATACAGCACTTGCATTTTGTTCATGTTGTTTTTTAACTTTTTTATCAAATAACAAAAACAAGGTGGAAGGACGATCATATACCACAAACAAAAATTATTTTATCATTAAGTTTGCTATTACAGTGTTGAAAATAAGAACAAATAATCACTGTGGAGGAGGGACTTTGGAGCCAGATTTTGTAGCCTGAAACTATGCTCAAAAATCACTCCTCCACAGTGATTATTTACTCTTAATTCGGATACCATACAAATTTCAAACAAAACATGTTGCAAGGTGTGTAGAGGAATTAAAATTTGGAAATATTTCTTAAGACACCGCTTAAATCGTATCATTCTTTTTGTAATATTGCATGTTATGTATACAAACAGAAACTATTTATTGTAAAGTTACGAATTATTCTAGATACAACTTGGGAATTTCCCTGGCTTTAATATTTCTAAGAAGTCTTTTATTATTTAACATATATATATATTGGTTGATTTGATTTGATTGGTTGCTTTGAGTTGATTTGAATGAATTTAATAATTTATGTAAAGTTTTATAGTATTATAATGTAAATAATTCATGTAAAGTTTGTTATGAAAATATATGAAATAGTAAGAGGGTGAAGCAATACATTAAAACCTGTTTCAAAAACTTTTTCTTTAGGAGATATATAGAAAAGAGAGATTAACAAACAGCAATTAGCAGACCCTACCTACAAGATGAGTGATGTATTACCTTTTATGATGACTCCACTGTTTGCGCCTCCAGGTATGTTTACTTTACTTGTTTAACTTTACTATTGTGTGGCGTAAGTACTCTTTGTAGTTTATAAATACTAAAGTACAGTTTTTGAAATAAGAGTAAATAATCACTGTGGAGGAGTGATATTTGAGCATAGCTTCAGGCTATAAAGCTATGCTAAAAGAGCTACCCTTAGTTTGACCACTGATGCACAAATCGCTCACGAAAATAATTGGTTAGTTCAAATTCTCTTCTCCTTGAGATATTTTTTTCTTTTCCCTTTCACCGTTATAATCTACGGAGGTGAGTACTGAGTCAACGATCTTGCAATAGATTGATTTCTTCGTACCAAATCCATTGCAAGTTTGTTGACCTAACACTCTTCTGTGCAGATTCATTTTTGTTGGATTTGGACAATCTAGTTGATTTAACCCTGCCAAAGACATTGGTTTTCATTGGTTTGTTTTTTTTATATATTTTGATCGAGAAATTAGTTTGAAATCTCTTCTTATGCTTGTGTTCTGACTATGTTCTAATTGTTATATAAACTTAATCTTTCATAGAGCCAAAACTTGTCATATGCAGACAACCAAAGAAGGTAACTTGATCATCTTGTTTTCTTAGGGATTATCTCCAAAATTTGTTTCCTGGGGGAAGTGTGCTAAATCAATGACCTTGCAATTGATTGGTTTCTTCGTCCCGAAGAAACCAACCAATTGCAAGCTCATTGACTTAACGCTCCTCATTGTAGATTAATTTTTCTCAAATTTATTGATTTTGACTACTTCAAAGCTGCTAAAATATCTGCTTTTTGAAACGAATTTTAGAGATGGCTCCTTACAACCCTCCCTTAATAGTCATTGACTGCTATTGACAGTACAGAGTCAATGATGTTGCATTTGGTGGGATTCTTTGTAGGGAACAAATCAATCGATTATATGACCGAGTGGTCAAAATAAAAGTAAATAATCACTGTGGAGGAGAGATTTTTGAGCATAGTATAAGGCTTTGTAGCCTGAAGCTATGCTCAAAAACCGCTCCTCTAAAAAACTTGTTTAAAGTCCACAGTAAAGAGGCGAAAACATCGTCTTCAATGTTGTTCTAACATCTTTACTGTGGACTTTGAACAAGTTTTTGCCCACTGGGGCCATTTTGGCTTGATTGATTTTATCAAATAATTTGGAGACGATCCTTAAAATAACATAATTTGAGGTGAGCCGCAAGCAAAAAAAATGAGATACAAAATCCAGTTGTCTTTCACGTTACCTTCGCTTCATTGAAGATATTTCATGAGTATAGTATGATATTCTCCATTGTAGTGCAATAGTTTTATTGAGGCTTATGATGAAGTCATCAATGTTACCATTGCTTCATTGAAGATCTGTCAAAAGTATAATATGATACTTTCCATTTTAGCGTGGTTATCGATTTCGGTACAGTTCTGAAGGTCAAACGCATGGTGGTATTCCTGGTGAACCAGATAAAAATAATGACAAAGCAAAACTTTACCCGACACTAAAGGTAATTTTTTAGTTATGGATGATGGTGCTTTGTGAAGAAAAAAGTTAGATATCTAATTTTGAATAAACGGGAACAACAGTGTTTGAGCAAATAACAGATGTGGAGGAGTGATTTTTGAGCATTGCTTCAAGCTAGAAAGTCTCCTCCACAGTGATTATTTGCTCTTATTTCAAACATAGGACTATTACTTACCTATTTCTTTTGTTATTTCCAATTGCTTGACTTACTTACTTGACTTATGACGAGTGATTTTCTTTCGTTTGGAAAGGCAAACGTTTCATATATCCAATCATTAATGACTGCTACGTTTTTCTGTTTCTGTTTTATTATCAGTCTGAATTTGGTAAAACATGGAGTCTTTGAGTGACTGTGTGTTAAAGTTGTGATGAAAATTTGAAAAAATATTTGTACACTTTTTGCGAAAACTAAATTTTGTGTTTTTTTCAGAAATTTATCACATTAAATAATTAAGGGGGCTTTGTGAAATTTCTAACCGCGTGTTTAGATATGGGTTACAAGTTTTTGGAAAAGTCTGCAAAAATTCTGAATAATTTCTGCATATAAATAAAAAACAACCATGTCTCCCAGGTTACTAGATTTCATTTCATTTCAGATCCTGTGAAAATTTCAAATTTAAAACCCACAAAAAAATATAAATTCTCACCCCACGAAATTAAAACCCTGCGAAAAGTAGTTCCCTTATTAAGATAAGAAGACTATTTCTAGATTATTTTTATGAACAAATAATTGATGGAGGTGTTTCTCAGCATTATTTACTCTTTTTATTTTGAACAGCGAAATATTAAAAAAATTATTTGTTCCTTTAGTGAAACTTATGCTCTTTACTTTTAGCTGCTTAACCATAATGGACCAGCAAAAGTTGTTGTGACACTCGTTACCGCAGATCCCTGTGCACAATCACATTTACATCCACATTCATTAATTGTGAATAAAGTAATGACGAAAGGATATCATATATATGAAATGCCAGTTGGCCAAGCAACGCTTGAGTATGTTTCTTTGTTGATGTTTAAAATAAACCTGTCACATGCAATTTCTATATTTAAAATTAATTTTGCAGAAGGCACGAATTGAGTTAGCAAAAAAGATTAAAAAATCACTGGCTGATTACGAAAATAGAAGCTCAATAAGTACAGCCATGCCTTGGAATAACTGCTGGACATCATCACCTGTGGAGGAGTGTTGTTGGGTATAGTTATCAGCTGGACAACTGAAAACTATATTCAAATAAAAAAACACTCCTCTACAGGTGATGTCCGAAAGCTATTTCAAGGTTTGACTGTCTTCTATTCTTAATCCTCATCAGATAGCTCATCAATTTTTTCAAACATAGAATTCGAGAATAATCCTTTATCATAATAGGCACTATTCTATATGCACAATATTATGAAAATCCTTTCTCCACAGAGATTGTTTGCTTTTAGTTTAAACTCCACAACAGGTTGTGTATAATCTCCATATAATCGCCATTCTTAATGTTGTGATACGGTAGGAATTAATTCCATGCAAATTTCATAATAACTAACAAACGTTTTCAACGTAAAACCTTATCACATTATTTACAGGTTACGTAGTATCGCCATTCAACATGTTGTAAAAGAACGCTTACCTGATACACTGATGAACCGTATCTTGAGTACCAGATATATCAAAGCATTTGGTTGGAATAGCGGTTTAAACAGCACTGGTGTTGGCTCAGAAGAAATGTTTGACGTATCACATTATGTTCAAGCATTGAATGACACAGAAAATACGTCAAGACCTTATGTAGACAGAGCGACAGCTAGAGCCATTGCTGGTATGTACAAGTTTATTAAAAAAACTCTCCTCCACAGGTGATGTCTGACAGTTTTTCAAGGCTTCTACGGCTATCATTCAGATATTGGCAAAAATTATGTCCCTTGATTATTTGCTCAGGAATCATGTTTGATTTTCACGAAAAGGAGAAAGATTAAAATTTCTTTCTTTCAATCTATCCTTATGTAAGAAATTCTGAACCTCATAAAATCTGTTCAAAGCAAAAAGTACACTTTTGTTTCAGTTAGAAGATAGAACTTCTATCACTGCATAATACAAGACTGCAAATCACCTGTGGAGGAGACTTTAGTTTTTCTATTCTAACTATACTAAAAAATCGCTCTTCTATACCTTCTTTTCACATCAAATTTTGCTGCTCTTATCATTTTTAATATTGCTGCTCTTTTTAATTTCTAGTTTTGTGCAAAATATAACTTTCATAGATTTAAAGAAACTATTGACCAAATCGAACAATAATGAAACTGCACAGAAGGGTGTTATGTCAACAAGATTTCAATGGATTGGTGATTCAGTAAGAGGGATTACCAATCCATTGCAAGATTGTTTACTAAGTGCTCTTCTTCTCTGTACATATTTTTGAGAAAGTGCTTAGACAGTATCCCAGTGGCGGAAATAATCTCTGTGGAGGAGGGACTTTGTAGTCTGAAGCTATGCTTAAAATTCACTTCTCCGCAGTGATTATTTGCTCTTATTTTGACTACTGAATCCCTGTTTTTGTTTTAGGGTTGGAATTAGAAAATTTAAAAAAAGAAGCTACGAAATTAGCTAAGGATATATTGATGAATCAAGTGAGACTTTGCTTTCAAGCTTTTTTGCCGGATGCAAGAGGAAAATACACGCAAGTTCTTGAGGCTGTATACTCTGATATCATTTATGATGGAAGTAAGTCACAGAAATAAGAGCAAATGATCACTGTGGAGAAGTGATTTTTGAGCATTTCTTCAGACTAGAAAGCCTGAAGCAATGCTCAAGAAATCCTCCTCCACAGCAATTATTTGCTCTTATTTCAAACACTAAAGTTAAATGCTAGAGTTGTTCATTGTTGAACTTTACTTTTTTTTTCACAAGACTGAGTAACGACAATCTTAACTGGTAAATTTATTTTTCACGAGACTGAGTAACGACAATCTTAACTGGTAAATTATGTTCTCTCGAAACAACAATCATAGTATAAAAAACTGCTGAATATACATATACACAGTAGGCAAAAGGTTGTTTAAAGTTTGCAATAAAGATGGTAGAATAACGATTTCAACGTTGTTCTAGCGTCTTTAATGCAGACTTTGAACAAGTTCTTGACCGCGTTTATATAATCTAAACACTATTCTTTTTATTTTTAGAAACCAAACAAGGTTCCATGTTGAAAATCATACGAATCAGTAAAGTATCATGTACTGTTCAAGGAGACGAAGAAGTATGGATTATAGCTGATAAAATTAATGGTATGTTATGTCTAATGAACTTGATTCGTGTAGTCGTCCAGACTACAAATCCTGAAACTAGCCCAAAAACCAATCCACTGCGATTAATTGTTCTTATTTCAAACACTGTTTAATGTGTGTATGCAAATCATATTTGTGTGCTTAGGTTTGGTGGGCTACTTTCAATACCATACCTTTGATTGGAGATATAAAATAAGCTGAAAACTATACTCAAAAACACTTCCACGGATGATGTCTTGCACTTATATTGAGGCTTTCAATCACACTCTTCTTCTCATGCTATTTGAAAATTTTTACCAGAAAACAAATTGATAGCAACAAATTTAAAAAATAAAAATTGAGAAAAGACAGCAACATCACAGCTGAATATACCCATTGAACAAAAACCTGTTCAAAGTTCTCAGTAATGATGCTAAAACAACTTTCCAACTGTTGTTCTAGCGTCTTTACTCTTGGTTTTGAACAGGTTTTTGCTCCTTATATTGTATGGACTTGGTATGTATTACCATATGTTATTCAGAACCATAGTATTTTCATCTAAGTAAACTTCAAGATAAGCCTATGAATTCACGTTGGCATTCCCCTGTGGAATATCATCTTTGGAGACTAATCTGCAGCCTGTTGGCTGCAAATTAGCCTCCAAAGATGCTCCTCCACAGGGAAATGCCAATGTAAATTTGAAGGCCTGCAAAAGTTTCTTCCTGTATCTATTCTTTTAATTTCATTTCTTACCATAGCTGATGACATTGAAGTTCGTTTCTTTGAGCATGTCAATCAAGGTATTACATTATTATTATTATTATTATCTTTTTTTTAAAAAAATGTTTAGCACATGTGGAGGAGAATTTTCTAATGTAGTTTTAATTACAAAGTTGTACAACTTCTTGATGCAACTAATGGCATATCTTCTTTAACTTTATTTTCAGTCTATTGCTCCCCATTGGCCAAAAACTTGTTCAAATTGGAGACGTTGTTCTAGTGTCTTTACTGCAGACTTTGAACAAGTTTTTACCTACTGGATCATAAACTTTTGATTTTCAAGCCTAAAAATAAATGCAAATTTCACCTGTGAAGAGGAGTGGTTTGAGACTAGTATCAGTCATCAAGCTTGATTTTGGGACGATTATTCTCTCTCAGAATATCAAAATGTTCTTTTATAGAGAAGAGTGCACTTATTTATTTCTTAGTGATGAAGTAACCAATTATATTTATTGATAGAATACCCTTGCTCACAGATGCTAAATTCTTTTTAGGTAGTTTCATTCAACCATGGGAAGATTTTGGTATCTTCAACAAAACTGAGATCTACAAACAGGTAAAAAGAACACATTTTTATTGGTTCTTTCGAAGTAACCAACCAATTATAAAATGGTACTCTTCTTTTCTTTTCTTTTTTTTTTGCTATGGGTAGCATTTGAATAGTACCGAGTCTGAGTCTTCTACTTTTGTTGAAAATAAATTAATAAAACTTTGAAATTGTCAAAATATCCTGACTGTTTATGGGTCACTGCTCAGGCTTGTGGACCTCTCTGTATTCTGGGCCTTGTCACAGCCTGGTCTGAATTTAAACCCCTGAGTGAATTTAAATGTACCGTTCAGGCCTGGAATTACATAGTCACTGTGGAGGAGTGATTTTTGAGCATTGATTCAACTCAGCAAGCCTGAAGCAATGTTTAGGAATCTCTCCACAGTGATTTATCAAAATATCATTGTTTTCATATGTTTTCATGTGATTGTCCGAGTGATTCACATTCCCTTCTGGGGGTGTTATTCAGACTGATACCTCAGATTGAGGTTACTTCTCAGGCTAGTGATCATACGTTCAATATTCTTTTCTAGTGCGTATTGGTGTTTAAGACTCCACCTTACAGAGATCAAAACATACGACAACCAGCAAATGTTTGGATTCAATTAAGACGAAAGAATGATCAAAGTTGCTGTTCTGATCCCATGGAATTCAAATACACACCAATCCATCATGGTAAGCTTTGCGTAGGAGAGTACATTCCTTTGTTACGAGGAAGCCAATCAGTTTTTATTTAAGTTATTACAATGATCTCATTCTATGCATGGTTAATTACATCTATCAAAATTGGAGCTTGTGACACACCAGAGTTTTTTCTTCTTGATCTTATTTTTAGCTCTTATTTTTGAAGTAACCCAGCCGGCAGAAACCTGTTCAAAGTCAGCAAAATAACGTTAGAATAATAAAAATAACGTTAGAAGGAGCTTTTGTATTTAGGTTGTGATTTTCAAATCGTTTGTTATTATTTTCTTTTAAAAATATTTCTCTTTTTAGATCGATATGGTATTGGAGAGAAAAGGAAAAAAGAAATTCCCAGTCATGATACGTTTCAATACTTACCAAAGAAACGTTACGATACACCACCAATTAGCGAATTGCCATCACAAGACATTCTAGCGAATGCGAGTGGAATCGACAACTATTCTTATTCAGCACCTGCATTTCTTATGCAAACTGATCCAGCTTCAGCGTTAAGTTTAAGTTTCCTCAAACAAGAAGATGACATTACGGAATCGAGTATAGCCAATCAAAATCAAGTATTTTCTCAAATATATCCGCAGTTCAATAACCAATCAGAAATGCAACCAATGCACAACGGACTGACTACTCCACCGTCTCTTGCGGATAATAGTACGGGGATAGAAGGAATAAGTTTTAACACCCTTACGAATTTTTTAACTCAAAGCATGACGGAAGAACAAATACAAAGTATCATAGAAAGTACTGCTGGTGAAGTGAATGGACAAAGTTGAAAAGTCATAAAACGTAAACATAACAGCTGTCTAGTTGCACCATAACGGCGAAGGTACGGTACGCCTACGTTGCAGTAACAGTAAAGAAAGATTGTAGTTACAGTGCCATAGCGGTAGAGATTGACCCTATGGATAAACAAATACATGAAAACGAGGCCTGTTCAAAGCAGAGACTTGCTACAATGCAGTAAGTTATTACATTGCAACAAGTTTCTACTTTGAACAGCCAACGCCTCTTTTTCATGTATTTGTAAATAGGTCTATGATGTATCCTCATATCCGGAATCTTATTTGGTAGTTTACTCTGCTGACGGGTTGCCGTAAAATTACCGTGTTAAAGACCATGATGTTCAGTTTAAGAAAAGAATTCACGGGTAACGAGAGAATTGAGAAAGAAAGAAAATATTCAAACATGTTACATCGTGGTAGGAAATAATCATTCCTGCATAATAGAATCAAAAAAACTGACGTTTGTTTTATATGTACATACATGGCATAATGTATAGCCTGCTACCAAGTCCAGTGTTTTTGAATCAAGAGCAAATAACCAGTGGAGGATCAGTTTGTAGCCTGAAGCACTGCTCAAAAATCCCTCCGTCATAATAATTATTTCCTCTTATTTCAAACACTGATGTTAAGGTTGATTTCCACGAGGCGAAAAATTCACGCGAAAGCCAAAAGAAATTCTATTGGTAGAATTTTCGCCTAGTGACAAACAACCTATAAGCTCACTGTTTCTGTGAGCGGATCTCTTCTAGGCGAATTCGTTCGCGCGAATTCTAAATGACACATCACTTTTACTTAATATAATGGATTCATTTAAATTTTGTGCAAACGAATTCGCTTAGTAGAGATCGGTCTTTAAGGCCATTTCCACTCAAGAAAATCTTCCGCAGAACGAAACATATTCCAAACGGAACAAAAGAAAAAGTTGAAACTTTTAAAATCTTTCTGGCTGGAAAGGTAATTTTGTTTGGTTTATTTTTATTTCCAGCGGAAACTTTTCTTGAGTGGAAATTGGCAAACAAAATATTTCAGAACAAATTTGTGGCAAAATTAATTGAATTATAATTGTTCATGATTGCCTAGAGGCCATCAGCTGTAGGGAAGGAGTCGATCCTCTTTTCTAGTACTAGACTGGAGGGAGCAGAGCTAAGGTAGAGCGCCACACCTACTACCAGTTCCCTTCTGCGCAGATTAGTTTACCTTTTTATTGCCGATGACCGGGATCGAGCCAGAAAAATAACGTTTAAACAACGTTCAAAGAACGTTCTAAAGTTATTTTGCTGACTTTGAACAGGTTTTTGCCGGCTGGGTACTGGATCTAGAAATTGTTTGGTTCTCAAGTAAGGTGCCAGATAATTCTACGTTTGTTGACTAATATCACTCCTTCTACTATGACGGCCTTGAGATAATGTGACAGCCTACTTAGTGGTCAAACTACGCCTGATAAGAATGTTCAATTACCTCATTTTGTGGGTTTCGGTGTGTTTGACCACTACGACATTTTTTAAAACGAAAGATTTGTACATATACGGGATATTTAATTTGTATCAGATAATATTTTATGCCTTCTTACAAAGTATTGTCGTGTCTTCCACCTGCATTTTTTGCAAACATTCGAAGGAAAATAATTTCGTAATTGGACTATTTAAGAAACTTTCGCGGATTTGTCAAAAATCTTCATAACTTTTGATGGAAACATGCTATAGTATTGAAACTTTCCCGAAAGTTAGTTCAACCACCAGGAAGATAAAAAAGATTTTATGGTATTGTCATTATATCCAGTAACCCTTAAAGTGGGATTGTCATGACGATGACCAATAGCACGTTGACGACCAAAATAATTATTCCAGATCAACTTTACTTGATAGACCTATTCCCAAGCTCGTCCCCAGCCCCTTTTGAAAAAGGTCAAAAGGTGCTGGGAACGAGCTTGACCTATTCCCCAATACATGAAAACGAGGTGTTATTGCAATGCAACAATTTCCTTTTTATGCATAGGGCCCTACACAGAAGAAAGTTTACTGTGTTGCAACAAGTTCTACTTTGAGCAGCCAATGCCTCGTTTTCATGTATTTGTAAATTGGTCTAATCCATACATTGGAATTCTTGAGACGCACTTGTAGATGCGGTGTGCGCAAAAATGATCTGTGAAGTAAGTATTTCCATTCCTGAACTGAGAAATTAAAAGATCAAGATCACTCTACATCACAGAAGCCTAACGCACGAGTGAAAAATAAATAAGAACACCTTTATAAAAATGAAAAGACATAATAATAATTTGAAAGCCCCTACACAGCGTGAAAGCCTACTGAAACGGTCCCGTATTTCTCCGTATTCGGACTGTGTATTGCCATAT